>PVIA01005487.1:98907-114723 GCA_004024845.1 Tonatia bakeri
GCGGGGGGGCGGGGGCGGGGGGCGTTTCGAGAGGGAACAATGGCATTTGCTCTGTTCCTTGCTGGATTTCAGTCCCTTCTGCCACTTCCCCCAAGCATACTGGGTCCTTCTGGTGCTGATTTCCATGTGGGTGGGTTTGTGTACGTTCTAGGATCCTGTAGGTCTCTCTAACAAACTCTCCTGTGAGGCTGGGAGTATCTTCCGGAACCTCAACCCACAGAGGTGTTTTCAGTCGGTGTTTTGAGTCTTTATTTCTTGAGTTGGAGCCCTGGGTCACATGGTTTGTCTCCCTCCCCGGTTTCACCTGGTTTATCTGCACACGAATGTGGGACCACCTGGTCCACCAGCTGCCTTGAATGCTGTGCCCCTCCACTATCTGCTGCCTTGCCAGGTTCACCTGCCGCCATCCCGCACCAGCCACTGCTTTTTTTTGCTGGGACCCCTCTCCACCTGGCCCCTTACTCCGCAGGGCCCCCTGACTCTGCCCCTCCTACTGGCCTGGATGAATGTGTCTTTTTTCACTCCTTGGTTGTTGGACTTCCATACAGTTCAATTTTCTGTCAGTTCTGGTTGTTTTTTTGTTTCTAAATTTTCGTTGTCCTTATTTTGGTTGTGTGAGGAGGCACGGTGTGTCTACCTATGCCTCCCTCGATCTTGGCTGAAAGTCACAAAAAGCTATGTGGTATATTATGTTTATTGAATTGCAAATATTGTACCATCCTTTCATCCTTTGGATGAATCCCACTTGATCATGGTGTATGATCTTTTTAATGTGTTGCTGGATGCAGTTACCAATATTTTGTTGAGGACATTAGCACTGTGTTCATCAGCAGTATTGGCTTGTAGTTTTCTTTCTTTGTTTTATCTTTACCTGGTTTTAGAGTTAGGATAATACTGGCTGTATAAAAAGGGTTTGAGAGTCTTTCCTCTTCTTGAATTTTTTGGAATAGCTTGAGGAGGATTGGAGTTAATTATTAGAATATTTGGTAAAATTCTGTGAAACCATCCAGTTCAGGGCTCTTGTGTGCCAGGAGTTTTTGGACTATTGCTTGGATTTAGCTAGTTGTTATCAGTCCACCTGGGCTTTCTGCTTCTTCTTAATTCAGTTTTTGAAGATTATATGTTTCTAGAAAATACATCCATTGTGCCCAAGTTGTCCAATTTGTTGGTATGTAGTTGTTCATAGTAATGTCTTATAGTCCTTTGTATACTGTGGTATTGGTTGTAACTTCTCTTTCATTTCTGTTTTTTTTTTTGGGGGGGGGGTCCACTCTTTTTTTTCTTGATAAGTTTGGTTAAAGGTTTGTCAATTTTGTTTTCAAAGAACTAGCTCCTGGATTTATTGATTCTTTGTATTGTTGGTTTAGTCTGTGTGTCATTTAATTCTGCTCGATCTTGATTATTTCCTTCCTTATACTTATTCTGGGCTTTGTTGTTGTTTCTGTAGTGCTTCTGGATATATTCTTAGGTTGTTTTTGAGATTTTTCTGTCTTCTTTAGGTAGGCCTGTATAGCTATGAACTTCCCTCTCAGGACTACCTTGTCTGTGTCCCATAGGTTTGGGGTTGTTGTGTGTTCATTTTCAATTGTTTCCAGGTACTTTCTGATTTCTTCCTTTATCTCATTGTTAACACACTCATTATTTAATAACATGTTATTCAGTCTCCATGAATTTGAATGTTTTTTGAGTTTTTTCATGAGGTTAGTTCCTAGTTTCAAGCCATTGTGATTTGACAAGATGCTTGATATGATTTCAATTTTCTTGACTTTTTTGAGGCTTATTTTGTGTCCTACCATATGGTCTGTCTTTGAAAATGATCCAAATGCCTTTGAAAAGAATGTGTATTTTGCTTCTCTGGGATGAAATGCTCTGCAAATATCAATTAGGTCCATTTGATCTAGGGCTTCATTCAATGCCACAGTATCCTTGTTGATTTTTTTGTTTGGGTGATCTATCCATTGTTGACAGTGGGGTGTTAAAATCCTTTGTGATGACTGTATTGCTTTTCATCTCATTCTTAAACTCCTCCAAGGTTTTCCTTATATATTTAGGTGCTCCAATGTTAGATGCGTGTATGTTTACAAGGGCTATCCTCTTGTTGGACAACTCTTTTAAGTATTATGTAGTGACCTTCTTTGTCTTTTGATATGGCCTTTGTTTTGAAGTCTGTTTTGTCTAAGTATTGCAACCACAGCTTTTTTTTTTTTCATGTCCATTTGCTCAGAATGTGTTTTTCCAGCCCTTCCCATTCAGTCTGTGTAGATGTTTTGTTCTGCAGTGGGTCTCTTGTAGATATCATATATGTGGGTCCTGTTTTCTTATCCATTCAGCTATCCTGTGTCTTTTGATTGGAGCATTTAATCCAGTTATGTTTAAGGTTATTATCCATTGCCATATTTTCCCTTTGTGCCTTTGTTCCTCTTTCTCTCTTTCTTCATCTTAAAGCAGTCCCTTTATCATCTCTTACAATGCTAGTTTAGTAGAGATGTACTTTTAGCCTTTTTTTGTCTGGGAAGCTCCCTATTTCACTTTCCATTTTAAATGAGAGCCTTGCAGGGTAGAGTAGTGTTGGTTGCAGGTCTTTTTATTACTTGAATTACTTCATGCCATTCCCTTCTGGCTTGTAATGTTTCTATTAACAAATCAGCTAATAGCCTTATCAGAGCTCCCTTGTATGTTACTAGCTGTTTCTTCCTTGCTGCCCCTAAAATTCTCTTTGTCTTTATATGGTGTCATTTTAATTATCTTGTGTCTTGAAGTGGGCTCCTTTGGGTTCATCTTGACTGGGGCCCTCTGTGCTTCCTGAACTTGCATAACTTTTTCTTTCACTAAGTTAAGGAAGTTTTCTGTCATTAGTTGTTTCAAACAGGTTCCGTATGCCTTGCTCCTTTTCTTCTCCTCCTGGTATCCCTATGATATTAATATTGTTATGTTTCATATTGTTCTGCATCTCCCATAAACTATCATTGTTCTTTTTGAGTCTTTATGTTTTGTTGTTCTGAGTGGGTTTTTTTTTTACCTTGTCTTCCAACTTGCTGATTCAATGCTCTGCTTCATCTTGCCTGTTTTTAATTCTTTCTAGTGTATTCTAGTGCATTTCCTCCTGGTTCTTATTTGTAGTTTCTATGTCCTTTTTTCATGCTGATGTAGTTCCCACTAAATTCCTTGTACTTCTGAGTTCCTTCAACATCCTTATAACGGTTACTTTGAACTGTATGTCAGATAAATTGATTGCCTCAACTCACTTATATTCTTTCTGGGGATCCTTCCTTTCCTTTCAATTGGGGGTTCTTTGTCTCCCCATTGTTTATTTCTGCATATTATATTGATACTATATTGATTTGCTTTGACTCCCTGTTTTCGTGGGATGGCCTTCTGTGGTAGGGGACCTGTGGGGCTCAGTGGTGTAGTCTTCCTTGAACTCCTGAGCTGCATACTCTAGAGATGCCTTTCATGCAGTTTATGAGGGCTCTCTTGTTATAACTGGGTTTTGGTAGTTGTTGGCTTGTTCATTGGTGAGTTGCCCCTCAAGCTGATGGAGAGTCACAGCCCCCACCACATCTCGTATGCCATTGTACAAGAGCTGCCAGAGCAAAACAAAACCTGTAGCAGCAAAAAATACCCCCAAACACTATTGCAATATCAAAGCAAATCAGCTAAGATTAATAAAGTTGGAAAGAGAATACGAATATTATACAAAAGGAAAGAAGAATACGAGGTGACTAACAGAAAGAAAAATGATTTTGAGTGGGTAGAGGGAGGAGAAATAATAAGAGTAGGGAATAGAAACAGGGTGAAGAAAATAAAATAAAATCTACAATGTAAATGAAATAGGGAAGGAATAGAGCAAAATGGAGTCAGAAAGGGAAAGAGTACAATATGATATTAGAAAAACAACAGTGAAAAAGTAGGAACCAAATTAAAGAAAAACAACCACTACAGTGATATCCACAACAAATGAGCAAAGATTAATGAAGGTGGAAAGAGAATAAGAATATTATTAGAAAGAAAAAAAAGATTGTGAGATGTCTAAAGGAAAGAAAATTATTTCAAGAGGATAGAGGTAGGAGAAATAACAAGTGTAACATAAAGCAGGCTGAAGGGGAAAATAATATAGGGCAATGGGAAGGTGAAATAGAATAGGATGGGGAACAGTAAAATATGAGATTTAAAATTTAAAAAAGTGAATAGGAATAAAGGGAATAAAGGAACTTGAGATGACTAATGGAGAGAAAGATGGTTTTGAGAGGATGGCAGGAGGAGATATAAGGTATAGTAAGACTGAGAAGTTGAAACAAAGCATAGAAAGGGAAAAAACAAAATTTAAAACAAAAAGAAGAATGAAGATAAAACGGAGTAAGAAGGAATGGGCAAAATAGGAGCTTTGAAATAAAACTAAAAAAAATAATAAAAGTATTAAAAATAAAAAGATTGAAATAATAGGTACAAAATTGAAGACAAAGGAACAAAGTTAAAAAGCTATGCAGTAGAAAAATATTGCAAGTAATGAAAAAGAATGAGGTGGAATTCATCTTAGCATAGTCTGTGTTTGCCTGCTGTTGTGTCCTTTTGGCTTCTCCCTGGTAATGTCAACTGGTGTCCCACTCTAGCTTTAGTGAACCTCTTCGAGGCTACAAGTGATCCACAGCCTGTGGCTGTCTGCTTGGCTGGTCCTCACTCTTTTGTCCTGCTGGTTTTTTATCAGCACAAGGCCCAGGCTTGGTTCATTAATGGTGGAAAGTACTGAGTGTACCACCTCCACCTACCTTTAGAGGGGCAGTGGGAGGGTGGGATCCCTGGTTTTCTCCTGGGAGGCCCTGTTCAGTCTTCAGGGAAGATGGTGGTGTGTACCCCCACCCCTGTGCTACACATCTTGGTCTCTCCCAGATTATTTCCTATAATGTATAGTTTCTGATGAATTAGCTGTTTGTTTCATGTGAGGGGCCAGTCTTTGTAAAAGGGTGAGCTGTTTACTGCTTGGTGCTGATTGGAGTTCTTTGTGAGAACTGAGGCTGGGTGGGGCCCTATGTACCTCTTGCTGCGCTAATTTCTAATCTCTCTGCTCTGCTGTTTTCAGTGGGATAGGACCCAAAGAGGAGGCAGCAAAGTGTCTCATAAAAGTTCATAAAGGGCTCCTTTGAAGATCTCTTTTTTTCCCTCTGCTGAAGTGCACCTGGCAGAGTGTTCTTGAGCCTGGCCTTACTGTTCTGTGAAATGTACAGTCCTACAGGTGGGGGTTGGGCACACATTCCTCTTTCCAGAGCTTTGTTAGTGGCCCTACCTGGCTGCAGAGAATCTCAGGTGCTCAGCTTTTGCCTGTCCAGCTTTTAGCCCACTGCTCATGCAGGAGGCTCAGACCCAAACCCTCCTTTCTGCTCACAAGCTCTCTGCTTGGCAGCTGTGCTGGTTGGGGCCCGCAATCCCTTCACTGTGCAGCCTTCTATTCTTCCTTGGAAGCTGGACCCAGTAGGCGTGAACCACGCTTTCAGCCTGGCCTTTTTGCTAGCAGGGCAGCTGCATGCTCACATGGAGTCCCTGCCTAGCCATGCCTCAGCTCCCCCTCTTTTAAAATGTAGTACCCACACTGCAGCACCAAACCATTGCCTGGCTCTCTATACACTCCACCTCCCCAAAAGGCAAAAGTCTCTCTTGGTCAGGGCTGTACGCAGCCTGTTGCTGCCTCCAACAGTTTCAGGAGACAGAATTTCTCTCTTGAACTCTCCTGGTTGGCACTGCAGTTTGGGTCCTGCTGCTGATGTGTGTGTGCAGCCTGTGTCCTAGACTCTGTATATTCTCCCAAGTCTTTCTTGATTAGGGTTGGGGGTGCCCTGTGTGGGAACAGGAGCCCTCCCTGCAGGAGGGGTGGGATATTCTAAGCTGTTTTTTCTGTCTGTTCTCTCCTCTGCTGCAGGCGCCTCTGTCCTTGGCTTCAAAAATTCATATCAGCTAAGATTGCATTGATTGTTTAGGTCACTTGTTGGAAGACCAGCTGAAAATCTGTGCTGGGGCATGAGCAAGTAGGCTCAGCTTCCACCTACTTGGCCACCATTTTCTCTTCTACTGGTAACTTTTAAAGAAATTGCTAATGTTCTCCAAAGTGACTGCATCATTCTACAGCAGAGTGTGACAATTCCAGTTTCTCCATGCCCTTACCCCCATATGGAATTGTTTGTCCTTTTGATATGGCCATTTCAGTGGGTATGTACTGATAGTTCACTAGAGTTTTAATTTGTATTTTCCTAATGACTTATTATGTTTATAATATTTCCATGAGGCATAGTTGTGTTTTAGAATCACAGGTAAAGTGAAAGAGACAAAAGTGGAGGTGGGCTACATGAAGGTGAGAGCCTGCACTAGATGTGCATAGAGATAAGAAAGACAGGTTTTAAAGATATATCAGAGTTAGAATAGGCAGCATTTGGTAATTTTTAGTGATTTTCATACTTGGCTACCTAAATATAATAGGTGAAGCAGAGGGAGGTGCGCTAGTGATCCTAAGATCTCAAACTTTGACAGTTGGGTAGATGGTACCACAGTTAGCCAGAAAACTGAATACCAGTGCATAAAGAGTTTTTGCAATGGCTTTTATATTAATCCTGTTCTGTTGATGTGCCACTGGAGAAAATATTTTATATAGCTGTTTGGTACTTTGGAAATATGTATCTAGTTCAAAAGAAGGATCTGGATTGAGATATAAATTTAAAAGAGTTGTCATTGTGTACATAGCAGTTGACTTTGTGGAAATAAGTGGTGTATTCTTAAATCACTGTATCTGCTGGGTTACTTTTGGTAATTGAAAATTACTTAAGCAATAAAAGGATTTGATATAATATAAAAAGATCCAAGTTTATAAAATTGTTAAAGGATTAATTTATTCAAGCGTAAGAACATTACTAAGGACCCCAGATTCTTTCCATCTTCTAGGGCATGTTTTATCTGTTGGGTTGTGCTCTGAGGCTGTGTCCTTCCTCAGGATCCTGAGATGGCTGCCATGATTCTGCTTGGCACATTCACACCCAGAGTTGCCCAGAAGAAAAGTGGGTGTTTTCATCTGTGTGTCTTCTCTTCATCAGCCAAGAAAACCTTTCCCAGAAGCACCCCAGCGAACAGTCTCTTGTCTTATTGGCCAGAATTACATCAGATGCTTACTGCTAAACCACTCATTGGCAAGGGGAATGGAAATTGCCACAATTGACTCAGACCAAAGCATTCCAACCTCAGTGTTAAGCATTTTTTTCTCCTATCTCTTTTGGAAGAAGATTTTCTGCTTGCTTTGCATTTTGGTTCTCTGCTGTAGTTCAAATAAGTAAAGTTTTCTAGACAGCTCAGTTTCATATCATTGAGTTGTTATTCAGTACTTCAGATCAGCTAATATTTGTTGAAATCCTACTCTGTGTCATTTACTGTGTTAGATTCTAGGATACAGCAGTGAATAAGAAACTAAGAGTTTAGTGTGGAAATATGCTTAAGCAGAAGAGTGCAGCGATAGAATTATGTGTTAAAATTGGTTTGTATTATGGGTTTTAAAACATTGTTTATATATCTTTGGTTTTATGAGAAAAGGCATCTTGAGTTTCAAAATCAAGCTTATATTTAATTGAATCATTTGGAACGTTTAGAACACAGCCTGGTCAAAAGTTGAGCTTCTTTTCTGTGTTATGTGGTTCTGTGCTTTATTGTAGAAGTGCATGATAAACTAACCTAAATTATACTATTTATTCATCCTGTGTCTAAAAGCGTATTAATGTTTTCTGAAGCATAATTTTGAATTTTCCAGTAAATGTACCAAAAATTTTAACAGTAATACCTTTAGTTTAAGTGCCAACTGAAATGTTTTATAAAATACTATTTTGTAATTAGATTCTTGTTTTTTAAAAAACATTACATGAATGTAGCTCTAGTGTTTACAGTAGAATTTGTACAGTATGTGTGGGCTGATTTATTGGGTGCCAAGAGAAGGAAAATGACAAAGAAGAAAGGATTTGGAATAGCAGAAGGAAAAAATGTAGAGTCAATATTGCTGATTTTGTGAATACTAAGAAATCTATTTTTTGGCATCAGATGGAAAGTCAAGTCATCTTAAATTTCCTTAGGCTTAGTATATTCATCAAAAGCCTATTTATATTATTCTTTTTCATAAAGTAAATCTTATATATAGGAGTTGATGGGTGATGTTCTAATAACTTCAGAGTCAAAGATAGCTACACTATCCACAATTGATATTTATCACTGATGGATTCTTTAGGGCACCCTGGTTAGTGATTTTTTTAAAGCACCTCAGTAGTTTAAGATTTAACCGCTTTAATAATTTTGAGAACCAAGAAGGATGTGTACATTTTGACATCAAAAGAAGATATATTGTAAAGACAGTGGGGTTAAAACGAACTTTTCCCATTTGTTTGCAGGTGCTTACTGAGTATTACAGAATAGTAGATTATATCTAGAAAGGTTTGATTTTCATAAGTTCTGAGTCGTTAAGAAGCTTAGATGTGTTGTTAGAAGAATTACTGTATTTTGCCATGTATAATGTGTTCCCATGGATAATGCACACCCACATTTTTGGCCCAAACTTTTAGGAAAAAATATCTTTTGTTTTAATTCTTAATTCAGCTTTTTATTTATTATATTTAGATACTTGACTTTTGTATTATAAAGGAATCTTAGCACTTATTTTTGAATATATTATGTACAAGGAATTTTATATAACAGATAATCATAAAACACAAGAACCAGACTCAAAGTATTTCAGGTACTACCCATGTGTAATGAGCATTGTTGTTTTTCCTTCAAAAATTTGGATGAAAAAGTTCACATTATACACAGCAAAATATGGTATCTTTTACTTAATTTATTTTCTAAAACTTACAGGCTTGAAAATTTCAAAATTTTTGATGAAAATTTTATTACTTGCCCTGGCTGGGTAGCTTTAGTTGGTTGGCTAGAGTGTTCTGACACACCACAGTTGTGGTTTTGATACCTGGTGGGCACATATAAAAATCAACCAAGAAATGCATAAATGGAACAACAAATTGATGTTTTCCCATCCCATCTCTCCAAAATATTAATAAATAAAATAATTTTTTAAAGAAAATTGTGTTATTTATACTTGTTTAGTATTTGGTTTTAACTGGATCCCTTGTGGTTGTTAAACAGAAGTTCATATGCTTAAAGTTTGTGGTAAATTACTCTGAAAGTTAAGTGATTAAAGTTGTTGGGTGCATTTTGCCTATGTAAATCCCATTTCTACACATACATGTATTTATGTATATATGACCTTAACACTATCTTGCAAAGTTAGGGAAAGCTTTACTTTTTTCATAGAATTTCTGGTATGCAAAAAGTGATTTGCAGACCTGTAGTTCATGTGAAGCACATCCTGTCCTTTTGATTGTCTTTTATTTACTTCTTAGTAATGAAGTCAGTTGTTACTTAGCTGGTATTAAATTCAGCCTTTTGAAAAGGGTTTGTGAAGTTTATGTTTTGTTATGTATTTGTACATGTAAAAGAATAGAGGGAGGATAGATGATTCTGGACTTTGAAGATGATCTTTTTGAAGATTCTTTTGTTTGTGTATTTTCCTTTATTATTAACTTTAGATTTACCTTAAAGCTTGAAACCTTTTTTCCCTCACACTAGGGATACTGTGTTGTAATAAATAGTGTTGTAGTAAACAATGGTTGGTAAGTGGTTTGCTGTTAATTTTATTGTTTCATCCATTGAAGATATCTGGTTGAATTGGAACCACACCATATATTTTTAAACACAGTCACTTTAATGGACTGTTTTAAACTTTATGAGAATAGGTTAATTTGATTGCCTCACCTGTCTCCCGCACACACCCTTAGGGAAGAATGGAGTTGTTGGGAAACAAGGGATTTGGAGGAAAATCTTCAAGCCATTTCTAAAATGGAAACACAATTTTTTTTATTAGTATAAGAGAAATATAAAGACTATCTCAAAAATAATAATTTAAAAGACCTAAAAACCAAGTCTTCATCCCTGCCACCTCCCCTCATTTCTCTGAGTGATGATGGTCTGCATCTTAGAGTTATGAATACTCTGAAAAACATTAGGGATCTGGTTAAGTTGTAGATAACTAGTCATTGAGAACATTAACTGTTAAGGGCTGCTAAATGCAGACAAAGCATTACTAATTTCAGCGTCATTCTGTCCACATGAAAGATTTAGCAACTTGTCTGCTGAGTGGCGACTTTTGACTTTAAGAAAGGCTGTTATCTGATATGGGAGACCGTTTCAGATTGCCCCAGTTTACATGAATTTAGTCATCGTTGCCAAGTACTAAACCTGTGTGACCTACATGATACTTCTTAAATGGACTTGAAGAAAAGGCACTTTGACCTTGCAATGAGACATAGGTAATGTTTACACAGCTTGAAGTTTTTCCTTTTAAAAATGAAACAGTATACTTTGCTTTTTGAAGTTTTAGTTACAAGATACATTCGAAGAAATTATTTTTAAGATCTCTAAGTAAACAGCACATACATTTTTAAAATTTTCATTTATTTCCAACTTCTAGATTTTTGAACATTGTCTTGTAATGCAAGAGGGTACTAATGGCAGTAGTAACCTAGGTAATTAATTCTTGCCTTCACATTTCCTATTATTCTAGGTAGTAGTTTGACTGAAATTAAGAGTGCTTACTGAGACTTTGTGATAAAAAGTGAAAATAGGGATACTAGCTGAATGTTCAAATATATTTTTACCTAAGTAGGGATCTGAATGTTGTAGAATTGTGACTTTTAGTCCTGCTTCTAGCTGATTCTGTGTTCAATTTAAGAAGTGATCTTTTTTTTTACAAAAGCCTGAGCTAATTCAGAAATTTTACATGTAATTTTTTCCACAGAACTACTATTACCTTTGTAAAATTGAAAATACTCAAAATGGTGAACTGATAGGTTTCTAAATTACTGTAGAATTTTTTATTGAGTTTACATTGAAAATGTATAGTTTTACACATGATGGATTTTTAGTATTGCTTTTACATGTGTTGTTGCAAGAAATGCAAGGTCTTTTGGTCTGAAATAAGTTCTTTTTTCTAAACAGATTTATGAAAATATGCATCAGTTTAATACTGTCTTGGAATTCATGAGATGGAAGCATAGGTCAAAGCTGTTTGGAGAAACTTGGAAGTACAGTTTTATCTAGCCACATCTCTGAGGTAAGGAAGAGAGTCTTAAGAAAATAATTAAAATAATAGGGAACTTCTCATTAAATTTTTTAAATTAATTAATTTATTTTTAGGAGGTGGAAGGGTGGGAGAGAGGGAGAAAACCATAGATGTTCAAGAGAAACATCAAATGGTTGCCTCACATACACCCCTGACCAGGAAATGGCCTGCAACACAGACATGTGCCCTGACCAAGAATCAGATTGGTTTGCAGGACACCACCCAACTCACTGAGCAATACCAGTCAGGGTGAAAGTTCTCATTTTTTTAACAGTTGAAAACAGTTCTTTTAAATAACTGCTACAACTTTAACTTACTAGTTTCTTTAATCACCTTCCTTATGAATCATAAGTAGTTCTCATATTCTCCTTGCCTAGTAATGTGAGTAAAAAGTATTCATTTATAACTAATAACATCTTCTTTATCAAAAATAAGCATTAAGTAATATATATAAATTTATTTTTTCCCTCTAAAGAATACTAAGCAAAGTTCAGAATGAAAGATTGTATTAAAATGTTTACATTATTCGGAAACATTCACCCATTTAAAATTGAGAATAAAATTATCTTAAAATAATAGATCTTTGGAGGTAATAAAATTCATTTAAAGAAGTAAGAACTGTGGTAACACCAGGGACTGGGGAAAGAAACCATTCTAAAACAGTATGTATATTGAATTCACATTTATTATTTTCACATCCATTTAGAGACTCATTGTCAGGTGAAAGGTTTGAATGTTTCAGGTATCTGCATTTAAAAAAGTAGATAGGACATAACACTTTTATGAAGCTGCCTATATTTTTTCATCATGAAACAGTAGGCTTTACTCATTGCTTCTACTTCCTTGTAGCAACTTTTTTTAAAAATTTTATTTTAATCATTGCCTTGTAGCAACTTCTTATAATCCCCTGCAAAACTGCTATATTTGCTTTTTTTAAAAATGCTCATGACTTTCTAATAAATATCTTTTATTAGGTTTCATACTCTTTGAATTCTGTAGTAGTTGCTATTTTCCTTTCTTGAAATTCTCTTGGTCCCTATGACCTTATGCTCTTCTAATTCTGTTTATTGACTCCTTCAAAATTCCTTTCTCCCCCTGCTCTTAAATAATGATCTTCTACAAGGTTTTATCTTTGAAATTTTTTTATTTTTTCCTTTCCCTTTTCTAATCTCATGATTTCAATAACTACCTCTGTATAGTCTTTTTTTATCCTTATGTCTTATTTGTGACACTTTTCCTAAGCTTTAGACTCATATTTTCAGTTGCATGCTTCATAACCCAGTGTTCCCATTTCTGTTACTGGACTCCTTTGTCATCTCTGCTCGTAGTCTCAGTGCTCACTGTGATTTCTCATCTTTTCCTTCCTTCCTACCCTTAGAGATCAAGTCCTAATCAGTTTTACCTTTATAATGTATTATGAATTTTTTCCTTTTTTCTAATCCCTCTATCACCATCCAAGTTCAGGTGTTTATATTACATTTCACATGAAATATTGCAGGACTCTCCTAACTTTGTACCACTCCTCACTCTGTTTCCCTCTACGTGTTGCTGCTTGCTTAAATTTTCTGTATAGAATTAGCATGTACTCTCTATGACTCTGTTAGCCTTCCAAAGTAAGGACAAACTCCTCTAATGTTAAAACCTCTCAGCAGTGTAGTGTTACGTGACTGACATCTTTGCAGCCATCCATTTCTTTCTCTCTTTAAATACTCACTAACATCTATTCTGTTCCAGGCACGCACTTTTAGGCACTGAGAATACAAAATGTTCCTTGCTTTGCTCTCAAAGAATATGTTTAGAGATGAGTATGCAAATAGTTAATTCAAGTGTGATTTGGAAAGTTCTATATGAAATTAAAAAGTGTAGTGGCATCAACTACAGAGGCTCCACCAACATTGTTAGAAGAGAAAATTATCAGGGAGGTTTAACATAGGAAATGACATCTGAGTAGAATCTTACGATGAATAGAAAATTTCTGAGTGAAATTTGAGAGGCAAGAGAATTTCATGCACAGAATCCAACATAAGCAGGGAAGTTTGAAATGTATAGAATGCACAAAAGACAGAAGAAAACATTTTGTATTGTTTGAATTCATGATATGAGAGAGGGTTTGAGGGACAAGGCTGGAAAGATCTTGATTGTGAAGAATTTTGTATGCCATGGTTAGAAGTTTAGATTTATGTTTTGACTGGTTAGCCATCTTTGAAAATTTCTAGCAGGTATTTTGGGTTATAATTGTGTTTTGTTAATATTAATCTGGCAGTGACATGAATGATGGTTTGGAAGGGAGAGGAGATGCCAAAAGCAGAGAGAAAATTAGGATACTCTTAATTGTTTTAAGCAAAAAATAATGAAGGTATTAATTAAGGTAAGGGTCAACATACCCAAAATTATGAAAACCTTTAAACATTGGTTATTGAACATATATTTAATTTTCTTTTCTGCCCCTACATTACGGTATACCCTTTAGCCAATGATTTAAAGTTGTCTTATATTTTCTTGTTATTCATGTTGTTATTTTCCCCTGGCATACTTTTTTCTCTGTTTCTCCTTTGTGGAAGACCTGTCATCAACTTCTAAAAATCCATCTGAAGGGCCAGTTTATCCCTGAGGCTTGTTTCTGATCTCTGTTACTTTGACTCTAAGTATGTGTTCCTCCTAGTTAGGTCCCAGAACACTTACTTTCATTCTGTAGGATGTTACTTTTTTTGATCCGTGTTAAACTGTGTAACAGCAAGTCACAAAGGCAGAATTATAAAATAAAGACCATGGTCCCCATCTTCTGTTTATAGTCATAGCAATAATGTGTGTGTGTGTGTGTGTGTGTGTGTGTGTGTGAGAGAGAGTGATATATCACATATATATGTGTGTATAGAAAATGAGCAGTGATAACCAACAGTGCCGGGTAAAAGTGATGCATACCAAAGGAGTAAGTTATTACTTGTAGTCAGGGTTCTATAGCTCTGAGAAGTACAAATAGAAATAGGAGGAGTTATTTCAGCTGGGCTTTGAAAGATAAGTAGAATTTGGTTAGCTAAAGAAAGAATTAAAAGATATTTCTAGAAAAGTGGATTGATAGAAAATAAGTATTTCTGTAGGAGTATTGTGGAGGTCTTGGTAAGGGTAGGAAGTGTGACATACAGAAAATTGTATTTGGCGTAAATTACTCTAGCAGTGTTGTAGGAATATCATTAGAGAAATGGAGTGAGGATTCAGGGGCTCAGGTAGTTGTAACAGTAGTTAGACATGAGATAATCGAAATTTAATCAGAGTGGTAATCTTGGAAATAGAAAAGAAAGACTAAATGTAATTGGTATTGTGAAGGCAGAAAGGGAACTGATTTGTCACTAGATGTTGGAAAGAGGTGATGACACCCACATTTTTTATCCGGACTGGAGGGATAATGTTGAGCATCATTAATAGCAAACATAAGTAATTTCTCAAATCCAGTTGGATTCTGAGTTTTTTAAATTTAGAGAAACATTAAAATGTTCTACTATATTTCATGGTCTCTTTATTTGTCTGCATACAACAAATATTTTATACATTATTTTCCAAGCCTTAGCATATTGAAAGGGAGACAGTATAAAAAAAAAGCAAAGTATTGCCTCTTCTAGAAGAGCACTTTAGAAAGAAAGAAATTGTTCATATTTATCTCTTCTGCTATAGTTTTTTAATTCTTTATTTTATTGATTATGCTATTATAGTTGTCTCATTGTCCCCCTTCACTCCCCTCCACTCTGCCTACCCCCTCCCACCCACATTCCCCCCTTTAGTTCATGTCCATGTGTCATAAGTTCTTTTTTTTTTTAAGATTTTATTTATTTATTTTTAGAGAGGGGAGGGAGGGAGGGAGGGAGGGGGGGGAGAGAGAGAGAGAGAGAGAGAGAGAGAAACATCAATGTGCGGTTGCTGGGGGACATGGCCTGCAACCCAGGCATGTGCCCTGACTGGGAATCGAACCGGCGATGCCTGGTTCGCAGCCCACGCTCAATCCACTGAGCTGTACCCGCCAGGGCATGTGTCATAAGTTCTTTAGTGTCTACATTTCCCATACTATTCTTATCCTCCTCCTGTCTATTTTCTACCTATTGTCTATGCTACTTGTTCTCTACATCTTTTCCCCCCTCTCCTCCTCTCACTTCCCTGTTGCTAACCCTCCATTTAATGATTTTTTTTTTTTTTTTTTTTTTTTTTCTTTTCTTGTTTTTAATCTTCTTTTTCTTAGGTAAGTCCCTTTAACATTTCATATAATAAGGGCTTGGTGATAATGAACTCCTTTAACTTGACCTTATCTGAGAAGCACTTTATCTGCCCTTCCATTCTAAATGAAAGTTTTGCTGGATAGAGCAATCTGTGATGTAGGTCCTTGCCTTTCATGACTTGGAATACTTCTTTCCAGCCCCTTCTTGCCTGTAAGGTCTCTTTTGAGAAACCAGCTGACAGTCTGATGGGAACTCCTTTGTAGGTTACTGTCTCCTTGTCTCTTGCTGCTTCTAGGATTCTCTCCTTCATTTTTACCTTGGCTAATGTAATTATGATGTGCCTTGGTGTGTTCCTCCTTGGGTCCAACCTCTTTGGGACTCTCTGAGCTTCCTGGACTTCCTGGAAGTCTATTTCCTTTGCCA
>PVIA01005488.1:0-114652 GCA_004024845.1 Tonatia bakeri
TTATCATAGCCTGCATTTGTTCATCTAATTTATGTCCAAAGTCAACCAATTCTGTGAGCTTCCTGATCACCAGTGCTTTGAACTGTGCATCTGATAGTTCGGCTATCTCTTGGTCACTTAAAAAAATTGGTTCTGGGGCTTTCAAATCTGTTTGAGCCATCTTTTTTATTTTCCTTTGGTTTGGTTGCAGCTGTTTCGTTAGGGCGGGGCCTTAGGTATTCACCAGGGCGGAGCACCTCAGTCGCTGGGTTGTGAGGTTGTATGTGGGGGCGGGGTCTGAGAGGGAACAATGGCGCCTGCTCCCCTCTCTCCAGGACTTCAGTCCCCTCCACTGCCTCCCACCAGCAAATTGGGCCCTTCCTGTGCTGGCTCCCGGGCGGTGGGCTCGTGCACTTTCTCGGACTCTGTGGGCTTCCCCGAGAAGTCTCCTGTGAGGCTGAGAGAGTCTCCCGGCCTCAGTTCCCAGACAGGGCTCTTAAGCTTTGAAACGCAGTGGCTCTGCCCATTTTCACTTAGTTTGTGCGCAAATGTGTGGCTGCGGACAGCCAGCGGCCTTGCGTCCCTCACTGGGTCTGCTAGTCGCCTCCCGCACCCAGGGTCCACCACCGGGTCCGTCCGCTGCCATCTGCTCCCTGCTCATCCGCGCCTGCCAGCTAGCGTTTCTTCCCGCCGGGACCCCTCGACTCCTGTCCGCAGGCCTCCGACTCCGCCGCTCCTTACCGGTCTGGATGTACTGGAGCCTGACTTCTGTTCAATTAATTTCTCTCTGTTCTGGTTGATTCTTGCTTCTCAATTTTTGTTGTCTTTAGTTTTGGTTGCGCGAGGAAGCACAATGCGACTGTCTATGCCTCCATCTTGGCCGGAACTCCCCTAGAAGAAATTTTTGACCAACCCAATTGTTTCCATTTCTCACCCACTTTTCACTAATTTGCCTGGACAAAACATTCTTGATATTACTTTTTATTTTTGCAGTCAATATATTTTTCAAAGACTTACTTAATGGCAGGTTGAGAATTAATATTTTAAATGTTTAGTTTTAATCTCTTCCTACTTGAAAACATTTTTAAACACTTGAAAACATTTGAAAAGTCTACATTAATTGGATAATTTGAGATCATAACTAAAACGTCTGATGAATTACAGATTAAATGGAATTTTTTAAGCTGGAAGGGTCTTTGATGATTAATTACAAAGACAAGATTAGTTTCCTGGCATTCTCCTTCAACTTCAAGGGGAAACTTGTTTGAGTGGGTGAACCTAAAACAGTCCAATTCCAGAAACAACAAGAAAACAAGCATACTCTACTAAAAAGACAGAGAATGCAGTTTACTCTTTTTCCTGGTTAATCAAAGAGCAATGAGATAAAATGATCTAGTGAACAGAGAAAGAACAAAAGGAACAGGGAGATTTAGAAAAGTTTCTAAAACAAAACATAACAAAACAAAAAGCATAGTATCTCTCCTCTCCATCTCCATCTTTATTTAAAATTAAGTATTAAAGCAGTATAATATGTTCAATGTCAAATGAATAACTAGACCTACACTATCCACTATGGTAGCCATAATCACATGGATACTGAGCATTTGAAGTGTTGCTTGTGCAATCTGAAGACAGTACTGAAAAAAATCTCATATAATATTCTTGTATTGATTATGTACTAAAATATTTTTTTCATGTTTTGGATTAAGTAAAATAAATTATTAAATTCTTTTTACCTTTTAAATATGGCTACCAGAATATTTAAAATTAAACATGCGGGGTTTCCAACCAAGATGAAGGCATAGGTAGATATGCTTCACTTCCCTACACAACCAAAAGATGGGTAACAACCAATTTAAAAACAAAAAACAACCAGAACTGCCAGAAAATTGAACTGTATGAAGGTCTGACAACCAAGGAGTTAAGGAAGAAACATTCATCCAGACTGGAAGGAGGGGTGGAGATGGGCAGCTGGGGAGGAGAGGACATGAGGCAAGGCAGTGACAGTGGACTGGGGTGGGTGAGGTAGCAGCTGACGGAGCAGGTGTTCCCACATTTGCATGCAGATAAACTGGCAGGAACAACTAGGGAGCAAGACAAACTGTGCACCCCAGGGTTCCAGCGCTGGGAAGGAAAGCTTCAAAACCTCTGGCTGTAAAGACTTGTGGGGTTGCAGTGGCAGAAAAACTGCCAGTCTCACAGGAGAGTCCCATTTGAGGGGCCCACAGAGTCCTAGAACACACACAAGCCCACCCACCCAGGAATTAGCACCAGAAGTGTACAAATCACTTGTGGGTAGCAGAGGAAGTGACGGAAAGTAGGATGAAAGCTGAGAAAGTGGCATTGTTCCCTCTCTGACCCCTTCCCCACATACAGTACCACAATGCAGCAAAGTAAGTTGGCCCACCCTGGAGAATACCAAAGGTTCTGCCCCTTACAATGTAACAGGTATGCTGAGACAAAGAAATGTGACCCAAATGAAAGAACAGATCAAAACTCCAGAAAAAGAACTAAGTGATGAAGAGATAGTCAACCCACCAGATGTAGAGTTCAAAACACTGGTAATCAGGATGCTTACAGAAATGACTGAGTATGGCTACAAAATAAAGGAAGAAGCAAAGGCTATGCAAAGTGATATAAAGAAAAATATACAGGGAACCAACAGTGAAGGGAAGGAAACAGGGACTCAAATCAAAGATTTGGAACACAAGGCAGAAATAAACATTCAACCAGAACAGAAAGAAGAAACAAGAATTAAAAAAAAAAAAATAAGGAGAGGCTTAGGAACCTCTGCGACAACTTTAAATCTTCCAACATCCAAATCATAGGGATGCCAGAAGGAAAAGAGGAAGAGCAGATATTGAAAATTTATTTGAAAAAATAATAAAGGAAAAGTTCCTCAATCTGGTGAAGGAAATAGACATGCAAGTCCAGGAAGCTCAGAGAGTTCCAAAGAAGTTGGACCCAAAGAGGGCCACACCAACATACATCATAATTAAGTTATCCAAGATTAAAGATAAGGAGAGAACCTTAAAAGCAGCAAGAGAAAAGCAGAGAGTTACCTACAAAGGTGTTCCCATACACTATCAGCTGATTTCTCAAAAGAAACCTTGCAGGCAAGAAGGGGTTAGAAAGAAGTATTCCAAGTCATGAAAAGGAAGAACCTACATCCAAGATTACTCTATCCAGCAAAGCTACCATTTAGAATGGAAGGGCAGATAAAGTGCTTACCAGATAAGGTAAAGTTAAAGGAATTCATCATCACCAAGCCCTCATTATATGAAATGTTAAAGGGACTTATCTAAGAAAAAGAAGGAAGATCAAAATTCTGAACAGTAAAATGGCAAAAAACTCACAACTATCAAAACTGAACCTAAAAAACAAAATAGAAACAAACTAAGCCAACAACTAGAACAAGAACAGAAAGAATTACAGAAATAGAGATCACATGGAGGGTTATCAGTGGGTAGGGAATGGGGGGAAGAATGCAGGGAAAGGTACAGGGAATAAGAAGTATAATTGGTAGGTACAAAATAGACGGGGGGAGGTTAACAATAGTATAGGAAATGGGGAAGCCAAAGAATTTATATGTATGACCCATGGACATGAACTAAGTGGGGAGGGAATGCTGGAGGCCGGGGGGGGGGGGAGGTGTTGCAGGGTAAAGGGGAATAAAGGGGAGAAAAATGGAACAACTCTAATAGCATAATCAATAAAATACACTTAAAAATAAAATTAAATATATGGCTCACATGACATTTTCCACAGGATACAGCTAGATAAGACAGTAAGTGTTGTAAAGCCAGGATGAGAAGAAATCACTATGTATTGAAGAAGGCTTCATGAAGATATCACAACTTAAAGAAAGAAAAGGATTCAAGGAAGGAGAGAAAACTAGAGGTACCACATTGTATGAATAGAAAGAAGAGAGAGCTCTCAAGCTCACTAGATAAGGGAATGTTCTGAAAGAAATTAATTCTCCTCATGTGATATTAGAAAGTATTTAGTCCTGAACAAGTCATAGTTCTTAAAACACACATCTACTGAAACAGCAGAAATCAAGCAGACTATCAACTACAACGAGCTAGTTAGGAAGCTGTAAAATTTGTGAGACACAAAAAGGAACTTGGCTGGTTTTGTTCACTGCTCTATCATCAATACTGAAAAATGACAGGCATGTAAGAGACACCTAAAATAAATATTTGTTAAGTGAATGAATGAGCAAATTAACTACTGCAGGAAAGGGTGGTGCTTTCCAACAAATTTTAAGGCAGGGGCACTGGGAGAGGCAGTAAAAAAGGGAGAATGTTAAGGAAGGAGAGACGATACATCCATACTAGCACCTGCCAGGGCCTAATTACTCTCACTTTTTGTGTCATTCAGGAAAATGAGGTACAAAACCAATCTCTCTCCCAGCTCTGCATAATTTTGGATCTATTACCTGAGGACTTGAAGTGAAGAACTAAATGAGCCTTCTCAGAAATCCAACTGCAATTCAGCTATAAGGAAAAGCAGCACCCTCACTACAGACTACTGGGTGGTCTTCCTCATAGGAAGAGGAAGGATTTTTCCCTTCTCCCTGTCTTCTCCCCTTTTTCCTCCTAGAATATTTAGAAATATACCCTGACATACAGAAAAATTAGAAACCTGACACAGACTGATATGGAAATGGTTAGGTGAAAAATGTGTGTGTATATCCAAAGGGGCAGGAGTGGGAGGGGACTAATTTCTGACATTTTTACAATATTATGTACTACAATTGCATGACAATAAAACAATATACACAGAATTCTGAAGGAGTAAATTGTGCACTACAAGTTTGCTACCCAGCTAAATAGTAATTTACACATGAAGGCAAAACAAAGAGAGTTAGTTCATGTTTTATGAAAATCTGAATTATGACTATTTAAACCAGTATGACATAGAATATCAATCAAGTCCTAGTTTATGCATAAACTTTTTATATATTATTAGCAAAATGTAAAACTATGTATTTCAGATCACACAAGAAAAATGTTAAAGAAAATATATTTAAAGTTGGGAAGAAACCAAGGAAAACATAAAGACAGAAAAGAAATAGCAAAAATGCATTTTAAAATAGTTCAGATTACCAATTATAAAGTAAATACATTTTAGCCATTAAAAAAATCCCTTGAATATGGCTGGCCCTGGCTGGCATAGCTCAGTGGATTGAGCACGGGCTGCGAACCAAAGCATCGCAGGTTCGATTCCCAGTCAGGGCACATGCCTGGGTTGCAGGCCACAGCCCCCAGCAACCGCACATTGATGTTTCTCTCTCTCTCTCTTTCTCCCTCCCTTCCCTCTCTAAAAATAAATAAATAAAATCTTTTAAAAAAATCCCTTGAATATGGCTGATGCCCTGGTTGGTGTGGCTCAGTGGATTGAGCATGGGCCTGCGAACCAAGGGGTTGCAGGTTTGATTCCCAGTCAGGGCACATGCCAGGGTTGCGGGCCAGGACCCCAGGTAGGGGGTGAGCGAGAGGCAACCTCACATTGATATTTCTCTCCCTCTCTTTCTCCCTTCCTTCTCCTCTCTCTAAAAATAAATAAATAAAATCTTTAAAAAATTTAAAAAATCCCTCGGATATGATTATTTAAGTGTCTACAAGTGACACATTTAAAATAAATGGATTCAGAAAGCTTAAGAGAAAAAGGTAAAGATAAAAACAAAACAGGTTACAGCAAAATACAATCCAAGACATAAAAACATTTTATGAGAAAAGAGGATTGTTTTTTAAAAATCCACAACTCATACAACTTTATATGCTAAATGACAGTGCTACAATATATATATAAAATAGAAACTGCTAAATATGCAAAAAGAAATGGATATAAATTCAGAAGTATATAGGAAAACTTTTTTAGATATCCAAGTATATTTGACAAAAATATAAATAAGATTAAATAAAAGTCATTTGATGTCAAATAATGAAGGATTTATATAAATGATATGAAATCAGATTTAAAGCAGAAATAAAATGATAAGAATTGAGTTTCTTAAGAATGCTCTTTTGTATAGTTATGTGAAGGATAAAGGGTGAAAGGACTGAAAATAGGGAGATGATCTTCCTAAACAAAATAATGAATGCTGATCAGAATTCTACTGCCCAGAAATCCATTTCTAAGAAATCTTAAGAAAGATTGGTTCCTATCTGGCTGTTTACTCTTTATAGGAAAAGGGCTTTCACATTAGTATCACTTTTGACACTAATAAATATGAAGGGTTAAAAGAGAAACTCTTGGAAGCAAGAAAGGAGCATGACTCAAGGAGGGAAATTCCTGGTGTATAAAATGCCCTATATATATGCCAAATAGGAATTTGCTACCCTGCTCAGCACTTCAACTCCCTCCCAGAAGAGTATCAAGCTGAAGCAGAAGCAACAAGCATGAATGTGAACGGCATGGCTATAGTCTTGGCTCTGATACTCTGTGCTACGGCTGTTCAAGGTACATGGTACTTTTTACTTCTCAACCTATAAATTGCTTTTCTCATTCTCCAAATGTCTTATTAGAAGTTACTACAGGTTTGACAGAGAATGTAAGAAATGTCTGAGGCACTAGAGATAATTGTGGAGTTTTTTGTTTGTTTGTTTGTTTTTAATTTGACTACAAAGTCTGGCAAGAGCCTTAGTAATAGTTTTAAATGTCTGTTAAAAAGATTTTTGTGCCCTGGCTGGTGTGGCTCAGTGGACTGAGTGCGGGCTGTGAACCAGGCACTGCAGGTTCGATTCCCAGTCAGGGCACATGCCTGGGTTGCGGGCCACGGCCCCAGCAACCGCACATGATGTTTCTCTCTCTCTCTCTCTCTCTCTTTCTACCTCCCTTCCCTCTCTAAAAATAATAATAAAAAAAAAGATTTTTGTGAGATAACTTTACTAGCTTCCTGGAACAAGTCTGGAGCATAAAAGCAAGAGGCAAATAAGCTTTATCTCTAACAACTTCTTTCATGCTGTCCACTATTCTTTAACGGTTTGCTTACAAATTTAAAGAGAAAATCATTAACATCTTAAGCTTTCCCAGCAACAGCAGTGTCACGTGCTATTTGGCAAATTACCATCTTTGTCCTTAATAAAAACGTGGCTCACTTCGCCACCAGGATTATAAACCATAGTCACCTGTTGCAGTCAGGTCTATTAGTAACTGCTGCTGTGATCTGTTTTAGGTTTCCCAATGTTCAAGGGAGGACGTTGTCTTTGCATAGGCCCTGGAGTAAAGGCAGTGAAAGCGGCAAATATTGAGAAAGTCTCTGTAATTTTCCCAAGTAACTACTGTAACAAAACAGAAGTGATGTAAGTAATGGACTTGCTAACGGTGACAATGGTAGAGACATTTGGGTTTTTTTGTTTGTTTATGTTTTTCCATCCAAAATTTAAGACTATTTGGATCTTCCCTGAATAGCATCACCCTGAAAGCACGAAAAGGACTGAGATGCCTAAATCCCCAGTCGAAGCAAGCCAGTATTATCATAAAGGTAGGTCACCGGATCACTTCCATTTTAGAATGTTTAATCCAAGACAGATCTTTTGAAAACAACAGACGACTGCAGAAAGATCCTGTGATCTTGTGAGAATTGTTTTTATAAGGGGTCTTTGGTTATAATTAGTTTTTCTTTCTTGCTTAATGTTTTACATGTCAACTCTTAATCACTGGGAAACAAGAATAGCCCAGGTTTATAAAACTCTAATTTTTTCGTTACAGAAAGTTGAAGAGATGAAGTCTTTAAAACATTAAAACATCCGAAGTCCTGGAAAAAAAGGACATGAAAATTCAGAACAAGTTTAACTGTTATGATGAAATGATAAGAATTCTGTAATAGGGAAAAGATTTTCTGTTGTCTACTGCAATGTACATTCATGCATTTGTAGGGTAGGGAAACTTGTAGAAGATTTGATATTTGTTAACTATTCTGCTGTGACAATGAAAACATTTCTAAGTTATCTGTTTGTATTTGATCTATATTGTACTTTAAAATCTGCATTTATAATAGAGACATTAACATTATTCTGAAGTCAATATTTTATGAGTCAAAAGCATCCATCTATATAATGAACACTCCCCCCAATTTTTTAATGGGAATCTTATAGCACATATATATCCAGGAAAAAAATTCTTATATGTCATCTTGTTTTATAAAAAGGCTGTAATTCATGAAATGAACTTTGAAAAAATTATAAGCTAAGGGAAGCTTGTCAGAATGCAAATACTTCATAACTGAATCAGCGGCTCTGGTCTCAATTTGATTTTAACAACTTTGTTTCTCATTGAGATGTTTTGAAGCAATTCAGATATGTGTGTTAACTGTGCATTTTGGTTTCATCTATTCTTATAAATTATAGCAATATTTTGGACACATTTATATATAAAATGTTTCTGTCTACCAAAGAATATGTTGAAAAAGAAATATATATACATATCTGGCATTCATCTTTACTTTCTGTAAATTTTTTCCTTAGGAAAATACATAATCTTATCTTTTTAAGTCATGCCTCTCTATACCATGTAGGAATATCTAAGATATTTTCATTTTAAAAAGAATCAAAATCATTTTCCTCTAAAAAAGTACCACAACCCTTTTGTCAATGTAAGGAATATCCAAGCTTATAGAGAATTTTTATGAATTTACTTAAGCAAAACTGATGACAACTGCCGGGAAGCAAAGCCTCAATGACTGAGAAAATGCTCCAGAGAATGGCAGTTTCGCAGCTTATTTTATACATTACAATGAAAAGAGGAGATGTGAGGAGGGTTACGTGACTTCCACTGGTGGTAGATTAGGGAGGTGAGAGAAAACAGAGGGAAACCTCTGAGACTGGATACAGAGTGAAATGGAGTGTCTGTAAGTGCCCATCGGCAAATGAGTGGATCAAAAAACGATGGTACATTTACACAATGGAATTCTATGCAGCAGAAAAAAGGAGCTTATACCCTTTGTGACGGCATTGATGGAACTAGAGAACATTATACTAAGTGAAATAAGCCAGGCGGTGAGGGACAAATACCATATAATCTCTCACCTTTAACTGGAACATAATCAACAAAAGAAAAAAGCAAACAAAATATAACCAGAGACATTGAAATTAAGAACAATCTAACAACACCCAGAGAAATGAGGGGAGGGGAAAGTTGAGAGAAGGGTTATCAAGAACTACTATAAAGGACACATGGACAAAACCAAGGGGTAAGGTAGAAGCGAGGGAGGGAGGTGGGCTTGGCTGGGGTGGGGAGAAAATGCAGATAATTGTAACTGAACAATAAAGTAATTAAAAAATAAATATTATCAAATACTGAGTTAGAGCTTTAAAAAATAAGTTATTAATCCACTAATAATTAATAACTAACAACAAAAGAAATAATAAAGGTGCTCTTTGTAACTATAAAAAAAGTAAAATGAAGAGATAAATACTTCTTTTATATTGGCGGGTATAGGATAGTTAACAATTAATATTTAGGGCACACAGAGATGATATCTGGATGACAAGATAGCAAGACGAGTCCCATGGTCTGTGCTCTGGTGGGAGATGGTGCTCTGAGGGATCTGGAAAAGGAAATTACTCTGACGTTCCAAAGGTATGTTGTCTGAGACGCAAAAAGACAATAGACAGGCTTAATTAGTTAAGGTAAAAATTGACCTTTGTCAAGGAAGACAAAGGCCTAGGACATGACCACCCACCATGACTCACTTTTAATTAGGAAGTTTGAATTTCAGACCAATCTATGTGGTTACTTCAGTCTCTGAGTTTGTAAGGCGCACCGTGCAGGCCTCCTCTGAGAGCTGATAGGTTTAGTATGTGATCCCTTATTTTTTTGTCTACACTTTGAAAAACAGAAACAATCATGTCTTTCAAAATGTTGATGCACTTTCGAGAAATTCACCTTATATTTCAAGAAGCACACAGCTACCTGTTATCACCCAGAATTGCTTAGAAATATATCTTAATGAGTAATTGTGAAAGAAAAACTGTCTTTCTCTTTAAGGGGTCTTCCTAAGTCCAAAACCCCTTCTTATTTAGGGAAAATCCCTTATTGTGTGAGTCTTTGGTGAGAGACCAAAAATGGGAAGCCAAAGGAAGATCCCTTCTGGCAGCCAGAACAAGGCCTCAGGCAGGCCACTCCTACCCTCGACTTTGAACTCCAGCTGGCACCTCAAATACACTATCTGTAAGAAAATCATTTAAACTGGCAGTAGTAGCAGTGTAAGCCCTAACACGTGTTTGCAAAGCAGGACTAGCTATTCTTTCTTGCCACCTAGCTCCCTTCAGTTTTTGTCCATTACCCAAGCCTGATTCTTCAGTCTTCCTTTGGATTCTTTAACTACCAATTAAATTCCTTTTCTTCTGAAGCTAACCACAGTTGACTTCTCTGCTGTAACCAAAAACCTTAGCTGATACAGCACTCTTCATATAGACACCTATATATCTGAAAAATAAAAATATTACAGAATTACCAAAAAAGGATACTTTTTGAAAAAAAATATTTTTTTTATCCTCACCTAAGGACATTTTTTGTCATTGCTTTTAGAGAAAGAGGAAGGGAGAAAAGGGGAGAGACAAACATTGATGTGAGAGAGAAGCATCAATCATATGCTCCCAGACCGGGGATTGAACCCACAACCTAGGAACATGCCCTGACTGGGAATCAAACCTGCCATCTTTCAGTTACAGGACAACGCTCCAGCCAACTGAGCCACACTAGCCAGGGATGAAAAAGGAAGATCAATTTCAATGTATCTTATGCATATCTTTCCCACTGATATCAAAGAGCCAACATAACACAGACCAGAGAACTGACAGAAAAGTAAAGAGCAAAGGAGGAAGCCGGGAACCTAACAGGCCCTCTTACTGATGGAGGCCTACAAGCAATAATGAGAAGACAAAATGTTATCCAAGGGATTGGTATATAAATCTATATAACCTGTATCATATGTTTATACTATGACATATAATATAGATACATAGTATAAACACATGGCATATAATAAACAATATAAATTTGTAATATATCATATGAATCTATAAATATATATTAAATATAGGTGTGTGGTATAAATGCATAATATAATATATTATATATCATAAAATGACATAAATTTCAATATAGGAATGAGACTTCTATATAACTCCCCAACATAATTTGAAGATTTGGATCTAATATTTGACTATTTACAATGATTTTTTTATAGTAGTTTTGAAAATAAAAATTTAGAGTAGTTTTGAAAAAAATATATAGAAATTTATATGATAAATTTCTTGGAGGGGACATGAATTTTACTAATTTTATTTTATTATTTTATTTTATATTTTATTTACCCTTTAGAGTAGCACACAGTTTATTTTTTATTGTACTTTTCCCATTACCATTTAGTCCCCTTATACCTTCCTCCCCCACCACAATCACCACACTATTGTCCATGTCTCTGAGTCCTTTTTCCTTTTTCCTCATTCCCTCTATCCCCCACTCTCCCCTCTTAGCTGTCATCCTGCTCTCTATACTAATTTGAAAGAACATAAACACCCCTGTGTTCATTGCAGTGTTATTTACAATAGCCAAGGAAAGGAAGCAGCCCAAGCATCCATCAGTAGATGAGTGGATAAAACAACCATGGGACACTTACACAATGGAATACTACTCAGTCATAAAAAGAAGAAAACTTTACCCTTTGCAACAGTGTGGATGTACTTGGAGAACATTATGCTAAGTGAAATAAGCCAGTCAGAGAAAGACAAATACCATATGATTTCACTCATATGTGGAATCTAATGAACAAACTGAACTAACAAGCAGAATAGAGACAGACTCATAGGTAAAGAGCAGGATACTTTTTTTTAAAGTAATGTAATATAGATCATATTACATCATTATTGAAGGACACCATATACCTAAATTTCTTCATGGCAAAGTAAATATACGAAAGAACACAGTACTTGAACTGTGATCCTTCTTATCTCAGTACCTTTGCACAAACTACTCCCTCTGTCCACTTCTTCACTAAGCTAATGCCTACTAGTCACTCAGTATATGTACTGCTGAAGTGAGCACTGCCTACAAGTCACTTAGATCTCAGCCTAAACGACATTTCAACAAGAGGTTGTCTTTGAAAGCACCCCTTAAATCTCAGCTATATTAGTCATCCTATTTGTTCCCACAACACTCTCTACTTTGCCATCACACTATTTACTGCAATTGTCACTAAAGAATTATTCCTGCGCTTAATATCTGCTCTTCTGTAAGTGTGAGCTCAACAGGAAAGCCACTGTCATCCTAGCCCAGAGTACAGTGCCTGTCACGTATTCGAGAATGGAATGACTAAATGACAATATAAACTAAGGAGAAAGGAATTTACAGCAATAACATGAGAATGCACAGTGGTGGGAAATATAAAGTGAGTTAAAAATAATAATTTGATTGGTTTTGTTGGAGTAAAAGATGAAGGACATCAAATATCTAGCTGAACAGCCTTGAATTTTATTCTAGAATATGAGAATTAAATGTTCACAAATAAGACGATGACCATATCCAAGTTACTCTGAATCATTCTGGGAACAGCAACAGAGAACTGACTGGAAACAGGAAAGACTGAGAAGGGGTATGTTCTCATGGCTCAGGTCTCCATTTCCCAAACTTCAAGTCTTTTTCATATCGTCTTTACAAACTAGACCATATTTCTAATCAATCTTCATTATATTTTGCAAATTCTGTGTACCACTTTTACTTTTACTGTTATACATGTGAAATAAGTATCACTTGCTATAGAAATAAAATGTAAAAACAAAAGGAAAATGAAAATAATAAATTTCAGCTAGATATTGTTGTATGCCAAAGGTTTGAAGTATCGGGCCTGCTCTGTATTCTTTAGAAGGGAAATTAACAGAAAGAGATGTTTGAAAGCCATACTGATACCGAATTGAGATTCTCTGTGATTTAATCAGAGGCACTAGGAGGTAAACAGAAAATAACTGACATTCAGTGTTATTATCAGGGAGCCTAGCATTGTTGCACACTTTGGGAAACACTGGTCTGAAATGTAGCGAGTACGATATTTTAAAAAAATTACCATATGATCCAGCAATTCCACTCCTAAATATATGTACTGCAAAGAATTACAAACAGTTGTCCAAACAAAAATTTGTACACAAATGTTCATGCAGCACTATTTACAACAGCCAAAACACAGAAACACCCAAATGTCCACCGACAGATGAATGGATAGAGAAAATATGGCATATACACACAATGGAATATTATTCAGCCTTAAAAAGAAATGAAATACCAAAGCGTGCTACAACATGGATAAGTCCTGAAAACATCATGCTAGGTAAAAGAAGCCAGATACAAAACTCAACATATTGTTATGATTCCATTTATATGAAATATATCTAAAATAGGAAAACCCATAGAAACAGAAAGCAGATTAGTAGTTGTCAGGGCCTCTGCGGAGGAGGTAAAGAGGAGTGACTGCTTAATGGTTACAAAGTTTCTTTTGGGAGGAGGAACAAGTTCTGGAACTAGATAATGGTGATGATTATACAGTATTTGATGCCACTGAATTGTACACTTTTACATGGTTAAAATACTAACTTTTCTGTTATGTGTATTTTACCACAATATAAAAGTAATAAGGGATACTCTGGCTGGTGTGACTCAGTGGATTGAGTGCTGGCCTGTGAACTGAAAAGTCACTGGTTCAATTCCCAGTCAGGACACATGCCTGCATTGCAGGCCAGGTCTCCAGTTAGGGGAGTGTGAGAGGCAACCATTCAATGTATCTCTCGCACATCAATGTTTCCCTCACTTTCTCCCTCCCTTCAGCTCTCTCTAAAATGAAATACATAAAATCTTAAAAAAAAAAGGTAATAAGGGCTAAACAGAAATGGTGAAAACAGAAATGTAAGATTACACTGCAAAAAGAGAATCAATAATACTCAGTGACAGATTGTATGGGAAAGTTGAAGCTAAGGAAAGGAATCAAGGAAACTGCTAAGGATTTCAATCTGAAGTGGAGGCCAAGAAGGGAATAAAAAAAAAGAAGCTGAAATTCTGAGGTTTCCAAGAATAGTACTGCCACTAAGAAGAATAGGGAGACGGGGAAGATGTGGTTTGACAGAAAAAAAAAGGCAGGTTCGGTTTTAAACATACGGAATCTGAGATGCCAAAAATTCACAGCGATTTAGAAATCCAGAACTGTTTCCTGTAACTAACCAAGAGAAGCTTTCAAACAGATGAGTAGTTTGGGCTAATACTGCTAGAAAATAATAGATTAAAATATTGAATTACTTTTGGCTATTGAGTATGGTAATTTAATATGCCCATATAGAATTAACATTACCTCTTTAGTATGTTTCTTAAAGATTTCTAAAACCAACAAACATGAATCTTTATCATGTAGTCAACTCATTCTGTGGATTATAAATAGTACATTCTCACACACAACTGTTTGGATTACTGGGAGGCAGAGTGGGGGCAGGCGTGCCAAGACAATGTTTGTGGCTTCTCCTGGCCTTGTCTGCAGATTTTATCAGAGACTGAGGTCATTGTGCACACTGGAACTATAGTTTCACTTAAGTACTAAATAAGGGTAATTACACTTCCTGGAAATCCTGGCACCATAAGCGCAGATGCAGTTGCTTGGTACAGCTCAATAAACTGGTAGCACGTAGAAAAATACCTTGAGGTGAACTACCACAGACTTTACATAATTTCCCATAAATCCTAATTTAGATTCTTCTTTAAATTGTTCACAAAGACAAATTATCATTAAAATCTTGAAGGAAAATAAATAATGATCTAAAATATGGGATAACATACACTATTGAACTACATCATACTGAACTTCACACTGAAGATTCATCCTCAGGAAACCTAGTGCACTGTCGGTGGGACTGCAGACTGGAGCAGTCACTGTGGAAAACAGTATGGAATTTTCCTCAGAAAACTAAAAATGAAATTGCCTTTGGAATTGGCAATTCCACTGCTGGGATTATACCCTAAGAACCCTGAAACACCAATCCAAAAGAACCTATGCACCCCAATGTTCATAGCAGCACAATTTATAATAGCCAAGTTCTGGAAGCAACCTAAGTGTCCATCAGTAAATGAGTGGATCAAAAAACTATTTACACAATGGAATTCTATGCAGCAGAAAGGAAGAAGGAGCTCCTACTCTTCAAGACAGCATGGGTGGAACTGGAGAACATTATGCTAAGTGAAATAAGCCAGGCGGTGAAAGACAAATAGCAGACGATCTCACCTTTAACAGGAACCTAATCAACAAAATGAACAAGCAAGCAAAATATAACCAAAGACACTGAAATAGAGAACAGGCTGACAGTAACCAGAGGGGACAGGGGAGAGGTTAACTGGGAGGTAGGGGGAAGGGTCACCAAGGAACAATTACAAAGGACACATGGACAAAGCCAAAGGGGGCTAGGATAGAGTGTGAGAGGTGGGGGGGGGGAAGAAATCATAGTAGCTTCCCACTGGATATCCTCAACATCCCTTGTTTGTTCCTTTCATCTTGTCCGCACTTCTGTAAGTAAAACTGTCATTAAATTATTTTCAGGCCTGGCCAGTATGTAACAGTTGGTTGGAGTGCTGTCTTATAAACTGAACAGTTATGGGTTTGAGTCCTGGTGAGAGCACATGCCTGAGTTGTGGGTTCAGTCCCTAATACAGGGGGTGTACAAGAAGCAACCAATCGATGTTTCTCTCCCACATCGATGTTTCTCTCTCTCTCTCTCTCCTTTCCCCTCTCTCTAAAGTTAATAAATATGTCCTGGGGTTAGGATAAAAAAAAGACTCTTTTCAAAATGTCAGCTGAATATACCCTCTGTTTCCTTCCAAGTCCCTGTCTGATACACACTATTCTTGATCCTGATCAGAAAGATCCAGCAGGAGGATCTGCTTCTTTTGGAGGGTCAATTGATGCTACAAATTTAAGATGACCAGGTGCCCTGATTTGTTGATCGGTGTCATAGATTTTGTTAATTGAGGCTGATAACAAAAGCAATTCAGAGAGATAGTAGAGTGGTTAAGAGGCTCTGAATTTAGACTACCTGAATTTGAACCTTGCTATGGAATACCATCTTAGCTTATTAAAAAACAGGTACACGTTATAGAGTGGTTGTTAAAATTAAACATGATTTTTAAAAAAGCATAGCCTAGCACAACAAGCATATAGTGATTTTAATATATCATTTTTAATAAAATAAATTCTAATACTAAGCAGTTTATGCAGACAGTTAATATGGAAAGTACCTATCCTCCAAACTCTGTATCAAGAACCATGTATAACTTGAGACCCCCTATATTGGGATTTGTCGATATATCTTAATCCATAGTCATCCTGTCCTACTGGTGGCATGAAGAAAAGAGACAGAAAAGAGAAAGACAGAGAGAGAGAGAAAGAGAGTAAGAAAGAGAGGGAGGAAGGGAGAAAGGGACGAAAGGAGGAGGACGGTGGTTAGGGGGAGGAAAAGGAAAGGAAACCAGTTACCACCTCCTGCTCCCTTCTCTGTTTTATCCTTTACCACACACCTAATCTACTCAATTTAATTCACTGACCATAATCTTTCCATCTCTCTCCTTTCAGTTCTTTCATCTCTGGATTAACAATTTAGTGATCCTCTCTGTTTAAACTTATTCATCACTCTGTTAAACCAAAATATTGCTACAATTTAATAAAGATTCTTGGAAACATTCAATATTTCTTATTAAAATAAAAAGTGACTCAGAAAAGTAGTGGCATAATTATGCCATATTTCTTTGGCACCTCTCCAAAGGAAGAACCAGGAAGTTAAACTCACTTGTACTATTTCTCTGAAATGAGGATTTTATAGTAAATTAATTTCAATGAATCTCTGGTGTACCTATTTGGATTAGCCATCATTTTAGTTGTCATCAACTAAACAGTACACAACACTGCCATCTCTGATCCATGCATGCATATATTTATGTATTTATAATACAACATAATAAAGACCTATGAACTCACCGCCCAAAATAAAGAACTAGAATATTACAATAACTTAAAACATAGCTGCATTCCTTCCTTATCCCATATCCTTGCTCCTCCAACCCCAAGATAATCATTATAATAAATTCTGTGTTTATTATTCCCTTACTTACATAAAATACACATAACCTAACATTTTACTATCTTAACCATTTTTTTAATTGATTGATTTTAGAGAGAGAAAGGAATGGGGAGAGAAAGGGAGAGAGAGGGAGAGAAACACTGATTCATTGTTCAACTTACCCATGCATTCATTGCCTGATTGTTGTATGTGCTCCGACCAGGGATTGAACCTGCAACCTTGGCATATTGGGATAACACTCTGTTATCACACAGCAAGTGGGGTCCTGCTGCCTCCTACCACCCTCTATGCAAAATTCTGGAGACTAATGTTTGGTGATAAAGGAGTCTTTATTCAAAAGCTACATGATTTTGGAATAATAGCTTTTCGCATGCATTAGTCATTTAAGCCTATTAAGGCTAAAATCTTTAGTTTATAACTAAACTCTTTAGTTATAATCACTTAAGCCTATCAATTAAGTCTGAACTCTTTAACTCCTGAGTTCCCCTATCATTCCCTGCTGGTTTTTAATTATATTATTTCTATAGTTTTACAAACTAAAACAACATAAGATACAAAAGGTACACAATTTTGGAAGGATGGCAGGGTTCTGCCTCAGAGGCCCGTCTCCTCAGGAACACCCAAAGAAGAATAAACCTGCCACCCCCTGCCAGGCCAGCCTCATCCTAGGCCACACCTGGAGGTTCTCTCATCAAAAACACCATCCTTTGGGAAATGCAGGCAGTTGCAGCATGATCATCCAGGCATCCTCTAGGAAGAGAGAGCCCAAGGGCCAGTCTCTGCCCTCCTTTTATTTTAAATCATCTGGACCATAATTCCATGCACTCCAGAGGTGTTCAGTTTCTCATCCAATCCCATCCTAGACTGTTGATCATTGCCTGACCTCTCCCTCCTCCTCCCCAGTGATCTGATCAGATCTCTCTGTAGCATAATCAACTGAGCTACTTGACCAGGGCCTATTTAACCATTTTTAAGTGTATAGTTCAGTGGCATTAAGTACGTTCACACTGTTGTACAAACATCACTCCCTTGCTTTTTAAAAACAACTTTATTTATATCCACATACCTAAACAACATAGTTAGCTTTGCTGAGCTTTATCTAATGGGTAATCATTCTGTATTTATCTCAACATTATTGTACTTGTTATTATTTTAGAAAAATTCATCTACATTTTCTGCAAAGAAGTCTCATTTACTTTTGTTGCTTTTACTGCTAAGTATTTTGTTTTTAAGTATTTATTGTTGCTATTATAAAGATAATTTATATCTAAACAATTATTTATATTTGTTACTGATATAGGAAGTATAATACATTGACCTTCTATCCAACCACTTTTATAAATTCTGCTATTATTTCTAAAACTTGGTAAATTCTTTTGGGTTTTGTATGCAAACTTTTCTGCAAAATTTTATTTCTTCCTTTCCAATTCTTGTGGCTTTAATTTTCTCTTTTTGCTTTCTTTTTCAGGCTAGGACATACAGTACAATGAAAAGAAGTAAAAAATGGGTATTCTTATTTTGTAAATTCACAGTGTACTTCTGTTTATCATAGATAAGCTAGACTACCTAAATACGTCCTTTCCTAAGAGTAAGTGCTGCTTTTAATATTATTTTGTATTCGTTTCAGGTGTATAGCATAGCAGTTAGACAATCACATACTTTACAAAGTGTCCCCCCATATATTTCAACTACCCACCTGGCACCATCCATAGTTATTACAATATTACTGACTATGTTGTACTTTATATCCCTATGACTGTTTTATAACTAATAATTTGTACTTAATCCCTCCACCTTTTTCATCCAGTCTCTCAACCCCCTCTTTCTGGCAACCATCAGTCTATTTTCTGTACCTGAGTGTTCCTATTTTGTTCATTTATTTTGTTCTTTATACTCCAATGTAATTGAAAATTAATTTTCAAAAAATTTTTTTAAAAAACGTAAATGCTGCATATTTCCACCCTCAGTTCTACTAGGAAAGTCACGCCTTAGCTAGTGACTGCTCTAAACTAACAATATATCCTACCATGCCAATAACTGCATCATCTAGAGAGAAAATATTTGTTGTACCTACAAGATAAGCTGAAACTTGGCCAGAGAGCTGGCTATGTTTGTGAAACATTAGCTGGTGAAAAATTCACTTAGACTTGTTAAAATACATTTGTAACCTCCTGTCATCTTTAGAGCAAAGAGGAAGGTGGATGGGTTAGGTGTAACACTCATTTAAAGGTAAGAAAACTGAAGAATAAACAGGCCGAAGAATTTGCCCAAGATCACAGAGTAATTGAAAAACAGATCTACGTACTATATCTCTAGATTCCCAGCCCACCTTATCATCCCATCAAGTGTGAGGAAAAAAAAGCACTGCATAACCTGAAATGTCTCCAAACAGAAGCTAGTCTCAGCTCTCCCAAGAATTATGACTGTTAAGTATCCTCCACCCACTTTGGCCTTTGCTCAGACTGGCTATGTAACCAGTACTATTACCAGGCACTGTGAGCTAAGTGGATCTTGTGGAAGCTCAGTCTAAACTATGAAAGGGAAAACTCTGTCTTCCTCTCCCATCCTTTCCAAGGAGTATTATTATGTAACAGCTTAGAAGATTCCCTGTCTACAGAAGTCACTGAACTCCTCCTGTCACTTTTCAGGAAATTTCTTCTAAGCACATTAGTTTCTCGGAAAGCATGTTTTTCCTCCTGGGTCTGTAACGAGTCTGTCTGGGCAGATTCTTTCTTTTGACCTGATACCATATTTAGAGGCTTAAAGATTAACCAATAGCATTGGAAACTGAAACTAAGCATGGGATACTTCCTTATCTCCTGTTTCCTTTCAAAACTAGACTCAGATCAGTGAATACTAAGAAAGTGAATATGTCAAAAGCCTTGCAAAAATTGAAAGAAATATAAATTTGAAAAGAGTTGTAATTTAAACCAGGGTGTCAAACTCATTTTCCTTGGGGGGTACATCAGCCTCACGGGTGCCTTCAAAGGGCCAAATGTACTTTCAACTCCTTAACAGTTAAGGAGTTACATTTATACAGTCCTAAAATTATTTTGGCCCTTTGAAGGCAACCGAGAGGCTGATGTGCCCCCCAGGGAAAATGAGTTTGACACCCCTGATTTACACTTTTATTTAAATGATTCATGTAGGGTTGGCTGTGGATGTAACATGTAATAGTTGGCTTGCTACTGTCTCTAAAAATTTGTGTTTTTTTCTGAATTCTTCTCCACATTGATCACATTTATAAAGTTTCTCCCAGAACAGATCCCCATTCAAAACAAGAAGAGGAGGGTCCTTTGTTTTAATTCTACACTCACCAGGTAATATTCTAATTACTAATCCAACTTCCCAGGTACTCTGATTGAATATCACAGTGGTCCCCAACATTTCTGGCACCAGAGACTGGTTTCGTGGCAGACAACCTGTCCATAGATGGAAGCGGGGGTGGAGACAGGAGGGGGAGCTCAGGCTGCAAGCTGTGCTTGCGGGCCAGCTGGGCTGCTCATCTCCTGCTGTGCACCGGGTTCCTAACAGGCCACACACTGGTACTGGTCTGAGGCCAGTGGTTGGGATACTTGATCCTGGGATACCTGATCCAATCATCCCAGTCACTGAGAGGTGCTCATTATAAATAAATAAAGTATCTTTTCAATTTGCATCTTTGTTCCTTGTAGATGGTTAGCAGAATTAACTCTTTGAGAACATGTTTACTCTGGATTATGAAAAAATGGGAGCTTTTCTGGACCTGTAAAACTGAGGACCAGATCCTATAAAATCCTAACAAGATATTACCCATCTGCATGAGACTCTGCCAACCTGCCTGACTGGTTTGCTGGCATCCCTTTATACCACACTTTTTTGTGATATTTCTCTAACTGTTTTCCCTTCCTGTCTACTTGTCTAAGTACAATTCATACTTTGAAGTTCACTCCTGGTTTTAATGAGTACACTTTCCTATGAAGCCAATATTATTCATTATCTATATGTGTCACTCGTATAGCACTGACCACACAGTTTATCTTATTGATGTTTATTATTTCATCTTTGTTGGTCTTTACAATTAGAATGCAAGTCTATCAAGGACAGACATGGTATCTTATGTCTCCTAGTATCCTGTGAAATTAGCTTGGTTCCATGCACAAAGTACACAGACAATAATGAGAATAAGTATAACTCTCCTACTCTCCTCATTCCTCTTCATACAACACCATCCATGGCCATATACGTAATGTGCACTGAGGAGACTTGCATTCCTTCATTCATTCAATGCACAATTACAGAGAACCTCCAATGAGTAATTAAGGAGCTTTGTATATTTATCCCTATAGTCCTTAGAATGAAGGCTGTGGCCCATAGCTAGCTGAGGATACCTGTATTGATTCCACCTACCTGATTCTATGCTAACTTCTGGGGAAATTATAGTCTTTTTAAGTTAAACTTGGTTTCTAAAGCTAGAGAAAAAATAATATCCATGTCCTAATGTACAAATCTGATAAGCCAATGAAAACTCTGTTTGAAGGCATACAATTTTTATTCTTCTGTTTCTTAAAGTCTGTAGAAATTCATCTATTCATCTATCCATCCAATGTCTACTGAATACCTTACATATGCAAGGTGACGGTGCTCTAGCTGCTGGGAAAACAGCTGTGAATAGGGCTCATAAGGTCCCTGGCTCTTCTGGGGCTTACGTTCTTTTGCAGAGAAATAGACATTAAGTGAATAAAAATAAACTAATCAAATATCAGTGAGAAATGCCATACAGAGAATTAGAATAAGGTCATAGCTGCTTTAGATTGTATACTAAGAAAAGGTACTAGTTAGCTAAAATCCAAATGTGCAGAAGGAACTACCTATGCAAAGAAGAAGGGAGAAAACATTCTAGATAAAGAAGACAGGTGATGTAATGGCCACTGTGACCAGAATGTAGTAGCTGAGAGGGAAAAACATGAAATGAGGTTGAAGATATAGGTAGCAGCCAGATCATGGAGGGCTTAGAAAAACTAAATTTAATTCTAAGTATCACCGCAAATTACTGGAGAGTCTTAACCAGATTATTTACATCATATAACATGTTTTAAAAATATCACTCTGTTCTACTACAGAAATGAAAGAAAAATAAAAGCATATGCCCAGAAAAAATTATACAAAAATGTTCACAGCAGCTTTATACATAATAACTAAGTCTGGAAACAATCCAGATATCCATCAACAAAAGAAGGGATAAACCAACTGGTACATGTATAATGGAAAGGAATACCATGTGGCAATAAAAAGGAACAAACTGATTCCTATAACTATGGAGACATCTCTAAAAAACATCCTGAGAGAAAGAAATCTTGCACAAAAAAGTATGCATCAAAATGGTTCCATTTACATAAAGTTCTAGAATAAGGAAAAGCAAGCTACAGTGAAAAGTCAGAAGAATGCTTGTGTTAGGAGTAGAAGACGTGGAGTGAAGACAGGCTGGCAGGTGTCATGAAAAAACTTTCTGGAGTGGTGGTAGTGTTCTATAACTTGATAGGGGTTTGGATAACTTAAAGACATGTATTTGTTAAATTCATCTAATGGTACAATTAAGAACTAAATGTTTCAATAAATGGAAATTTTACCTAAAAAACATAAAAAAATAAATCTAGAAAACACTTATTGTATGGTAGAGTAAGGAAGGACCTCTGAAAGTATGCTCCTGTGTAAAAGGAAAAAGAACACTGGAAAAATAGTCATAATCCACTATTTCAGAACTCTAGAAATTAGCCAAAGTTCTACAGCAATCCAGAGAATATCTAAGCTGAATCTCAATAAGGACAGAAAACTTTGTAGCATTTTTCATTGTCATATTCCCTCTCCCCTGGCTCTACAGTAACCTTGAAAAATAGCTTCACAACTGCATAGTTCTGAAAAGCTGCCTAGAAACAAATAGAGGGGAGAATGGGTTTGGAGCTTCCCAAAAGCCCCATTCTTTGATGATTACCATCATTGACTTATCTGAAAGCTTTCCTTATTTAAAAAAATATTTTATTTATTTATTTTTAGAGAGAGGAGAAAGGAGAGAAAGAGGGAGAGAAACATCATTGCAAGGTTTCCTCTCGAGCGCCTCTTCCTGGGGACCTGGCCCACAACCCAGGCATGTGCCCTGACTGGGAGTTGAACCAGCAACCCTTTAGTTGGCAGGCCAGCACTCAATCCACTGAGCCACACCAGCCAGGGCTGAAAGCTTTCTTAAAAGTTTATAGGACTTGTCTTCGTTTGACCTGATCCTGAGCTCACTTGGTGCGAACAGCCCTTAGGACTTGAAAACATCAGAAGTAAACATTTCACAATTCTTAGCTACCTGAGGTGACTATACCAGTATGGTCTAAAAAAAAGCTAAAAATTTTAAAGGAGAAACTGGAGAATGAGATACCTATAGGGTGCTTTGAATAGCTCCTACATATTTCTAGGAATCTAGAAGGCCACATGTATGTATAGGACTGTGCACATACTCAGAAAAGATCTGGGAAGACTCTAATCTCTCACCTTAAGCTGATCTTAATGTTTTGCACAAATAGGAAGTAAAAGCTAAGGCAGAATTGTAAACTGCTTGCCAGAGCATTGAAGACATACCCCAACACATTTACAGAGATACTCAGGAAAGGCTAAGAGGCTTACTGGTTCAAACATTTAAGGAAATCTTAGTCCAATCATTAGCTGACAATTAGTTAACTCAACAAAGACTTCAGTGACTACAAAAAATAAATTATAATGAATAATATATAATAATATTTAAATAAATATAATGAATAACAATAATTACAAAATTAGCTCAGGAAAGTCACTAAACAAATAACAACAATAGCAAATCCTGAGGAAGAGAACCTGATTTCCAGAGCTGCAACACTGTATTATTTAAAATATCCAGTTTTAACAAAAAAATTACATGACATGCAAAGAAACAGCAAAGTATGGCTCATACATATTAAAAATCAATTAATGAAAGTATCCCCAAGGAAGCTCAGGGATTTCTTCATTGGACTTACTAGACAAAGACTTTATATTGGCTATTATAAATGTATTCAAAGAACAAGGAAACCATGTCCGAAGAATTAAAAGAAAGTATAAGAAAACATCTCACCACATACAGAGTATCAATAAAAAGAAATAATTAAAAAAAACCACCTCTCTGACTTTGAAAAGTACAATAACCAAAATGAAAACTTCACTAGAGGGATTCAACAGCAGATTTGAACTAGTAAAAGAATCAGAAAACCTGAAAATAAGTTCATTGATATATTATCCATTCTGAGACAAGGGGGGGGGGAAGAAAAATGAACAGACCCACAGAGATACATGAAACACCATCAAGTATACCAACAACCATGTAACAGGAGGAGAGAGGAACAGGGAGAATGGGGAAGAAGGAACATTTGAAGAAGTAATGGCCAAAATCTTACTAAACTTCATTAAAAACATTATTATGCACATCCAAGAAGCTCAACAAACTCCACTGACTAGACACAGCATAGTCACTGTCAAAAGGCAAAGACAAAGAGAAAATTCTAAAAGCAGCAAGAGAATAGTGGCTAATCACTTACAAAGGAGCCTCAATAAAATTAACAGCTAAGTTCTAGCCAGAAGGCAGCGGAATGAGTACTAAAGTACCGCCAACAAGAATTCTGTATCGTGCAAAATGATCCTTCAAAATGAAGACCACTGTTGCACAACTCTGTGAATACACTAAAAACCACTGAACTGTATATTTTAAAGACTGAATTACATAGTACATACGTTATATCTCAATAAAACTGTTATATTTTTAAAATGAAGGAGAAATCAAAACTTTCCAGATAAAAAACAATCTCACTGAGAGAGAATGTCACTAGACCTGCAGTAGAAGGAATACTAAAGGGAAGTCCTGCAGGCTTAAATGAAAGGACACTAGGCAGTAACTCAAATCCACAAGAAGAAGCCAAGAGCATCACTAAAGAGAACTACATGGGTAAATATAAAAGATGGTATAATTGTATCTTTTCTATCTGATTTAAAAGACAACTATATAAAGCAATAATTATAAAAATGTACTGATGGGTTTATACTACATAAAAAGTTAACTTGTATGATAGCACAAATGAAGGGAGGAAGAGCACTATACTAGAACAAAGTTTTTGTATACTATTGAAATTAAATTGGTGTTAAATAAAACTGTATTGTTTAAAGTTAAGATGCTAATTATAATCTCCAGGTAACCACTAAGAAAATAACCCCCAAAATATATAGTGAAAAAAATGACAAAGACAGCCCTGACCAGGTTACTCAGTTGGTTGGAGCACTGTCAAAAGGTTGCAGATTTGATTCCTGACCGGGGCACATACCTAGGTTGTGGGTTCCATCCCCGGTTGGAGTGTGTAAGGGAGGCAACGGATCGACGTTTCTCTCTCATGTCCATGTCTGGCTGTCTGTCTCCCTCCCTCCCTTCCTTGTCCCTCCCTCTATCAATAAACTTATCCTTGGGTAAGGGTTAAAAAAAAGAACAGAAAAATATATATCATACTAACAGTAACTAAAAGAGAGCTGGAGTAAGTACACTAATAAATAAAAATTGTTAGTGGAAACAAGGGACACTTTCTAATGATTCAGCAAGCCATAGCAGTTAAAATAAGAATATCCAAAAAAATTTGGAAGGCATATATATTTCTGATTAAAAAAAAACAGTTTAGGCTACATATAAATAAAGGTCATTTATTTATAAATAAAACCTAGGAGTTATTTAGTTGCAGAAGATGCGATACCTTAAAAATTACAATAAAACCATCTCTTAAAATAAGGACCCACAAGTTTAGGTATTTTCACACATAACAATACAAACTTCAGAATTTGGGAAGAAATATTTCTCTACAAAAATTCCAGGATACACAATGCTCAGTAAATTATAAAATGAACCCAACTGACCATGGTCTTAGTCTAGAAAACTACCTTTTAAAAATACTCTATGTGGCCCTGGCTGGTGTGGCTTAGTGGATGGAGTATAGGCCTGTGAACCAAAAGTTCACTGGTTTGATTCCCAGTTGGGGCACATGTCTGGTTTGTGGGCCAGGTTCCCAGCTGGGGGCGTGTGAGAGGCAACTGATCAATGTATCTCTCAAACATCTATGTTTCTCTCCTTCTCTTTCTCCCTCCCCTCCCCTCTCTTTTAAAATCTTTTAAAGATTTTACTTATTTCTTTTTAGAGAGGGAGAGGGAGAGGGAGAGGGAGAAGGAGAGAGAGAGAGAGAGAGAGAGAGAGACATCAATGTGCGGTTGCTGGGGGTCATGGCCTGCAACCTAGGCATGTGCCCTGACTGGGAATCGAACCTGCAATGCCTGGTTCGCAGCCCGCGCTCAATCCACTGAGCTACACCAACCAGGGCATAAATAAAATCTTTAAAAAAAAAATACTGTAAGTGGGGGAAAGAAAGGGAAGGGTCGTCGGGGAACATATATAAAGGGTCCATGGACCAAGACCTTGTGGGGGTGGGGGGAGGACTAAATGTGGGAGGTGGGGGTGGGTAGAGCAAGGGAGAGTAATGGGGGGAAAATGGGGACAACTGTAACTGAACAATAAAAATGAAAAAAACTTTCCCCCCAAATACTGTAAGTGAACAAATGTCTATGTGATCGTTTACTGGCTAACACATATATTTCTGTATACACATCCGTATAACATATATATGCCACAACATTTTTGTTTTAATATGAAATTTAGTGTAGGATTCATTTTAAACCCCTTTCTAGGGGTTTATTCCCGGTGCACCAAAATAACCTCAAAGATGGTTTCAGCCAATTAAGACAAACAGAATAGAAATCAGAAATCCAAATCAAGGCATTTTCTCTGGAAAGACTGCATAACAAAGGTGTTGACAACATGGACTCTGGAGTTACTGGGATAAATGAATCATTATTTAAGGTTTAAATACGTCAATATTCACAAAGCACTTCAAATAATGCCTGGTACACAGTTAACACTATGCAATGTTTAATAAAAATCAACTAAATGAATAAAAAATGTTCTCAATAATAGATATTTAGTCCACTTAGCAGGTATCTGCCTCAACTCACCTTTGTACTTTGCTCATACAGACAACATCTTAGCTGAGAATTTAGATACTAACAAAAGCAAAATTATCACCATGTATCTTTTTCATCATTTAATTTTGAACTCTTCAAAGCCTCTTTCATCCATGATGTTAGACATTCCTCTGAAAATTTTTGGCATTTTTACTCATAGTCCAATTTTTTAAATGATATATTTTAAAAGATTGTATTTATTTATTTTTAGAGAGAAGGGAAAGGAGGGGAGAAAGAGAGGGAGAGAAACATGAATGTAAGAGAGAAACATCAGTTGGTTGCCTTTCATACGTGCCCCAACTGGGGACCAAACCCACAATCTGAGCACATGTCCTGATCAGAAATTGAACAAGAGACCTTTCTCTTTGTGGAACGACACCCAATTAAGTGAGCCACACTGGTCAGAGCTCACGGTCCAGTCTTTATTCTGCAGTAACGGCTACTGGGGGGGCTCCTCCATGTCACTTGCTCATAAGCCTTTCCCTCATCAGAAGAAAGCTTCTTTGCTGGTGATAGTCTTCTGGGTTCTCTCAATCCCTGACTCATTTCCCTTCCTTTTGTCTTTCCAGTTTCCCACAGCTAAGTCCACTGACTTCCCTATTTGAAAATTTGGCTCTGTTCCAGTCCCTGGGACAAAATGACCTGGATGGAATTCAGCACTCCAGCAATTTCTGCCTGCCCCAAGCAATAATTCATTCACTATTCTGATGACCAAGTTCCTGCATTTGAGGTTCCCAGTCTTATGTGTGCCCTGTTTGTACATATGGGCTTTTATGTTGGCCTCTTTGCTGAGTTTTGGGCCAGAACCTGAGAGATACAGTAATCTGATCCTACACTAGCCTAAATCTTGCCTTTCCCTGGCCTAGCTCTACACTGTTGTGGTCTAGCTAACTATGAAAAGACCTCCCAGATATTTCCTTAGGTTCCAAGTATCACCTACATCAGATTTCCCATTGCAGGGTGATGCCTGCATTTAGAACAGTATTTCATCTAGATCCCCTATTACCAATTCCTTGCAAAGAACACAATCAAACTTAGATACTGGTGAAAGTCACTATTAGGCCCAACACATTATATTAGATGGGTAGCACCTCCTTCCTGATGTTATCTGCTGTGAATCATCAGCCAAGTATCAATGCTAAGACACTGAGTTCTGCCGCTGTCATCCAGTTGCAATTGTGCTAATTTCAGTTATCACTGTTATCAATTCAATGGCTAACACTTTTTTCCTTCTGCTTTGCACTTGACAGTTTTCTTGGAGCTGTACCCAGCTCAAACCAACCTGTTTCCATCCTGTTCTCCCAGGGTCTGTCTCTACTCATGCCCTGTTTTTAAATTTATTTCTTCAAAAAACATCCTTTGTGTTTGCAATAATCCTATTATAGCTATGAATCCTTTTCTCACTTCATTCTTGATGTTATGATGTTTTTGTTCAAGGACCGACTGTAATACATAAACTTTTTTACTAACACACCAGAAATTAAATATCCAAATGAGCATTGTGTTCCGTGAAAATGGTTGTGTTGGAGGTTATTCACTTATTCTAATGATATTATGAGTGGCTGAAACATTTCTGGGACTCTTTTGAAACTTGCCAGTCCCATATCTTTCACCTTCCCCAAGAAGACAAAACCTATCAGTCTAGAGTATTTGATTAAAGGGCAATGCCTGGCTAAACTGCTGTTTCCAAAAATTAGATTTACCTACAAAAGATTTTTTAAAATGCTATTACAGAGGAATTTTTAAAAACTGCTTAGAGAAATTTTAAAAAATTACTTGGTGATTGCTGGGGAGAGGGGTATAAGGGAACTAAATGATAATGGGAAAAAATAAAATACAGATTAAATAAAAAAATAAAGTTACCTGGCTGGTGTAGCTCAGTGGATTGAGCACGGGCTGCGAACCAGGCATCGCAGGTTCGATTCCCAGTCAGGGCACATGCCTAGGTTGCAGGCCATGTACCCCAGCAACCACACACTGATGTTTCTCTCTCTCTCCCTCCCTCCCTTCCCTCTCTACAAATAAATAAATAAAATCTAAAAAAAAATAAAATAAAGTTAGTAAAAAAAATTACTTAGCCTCTGACAATAATTACAGAAGTTTAAAGTAAATGTTGAGAAAAAGAATCACAGGTAGGATAAATGGATGGCAACCTCTGTATGACCTGTATGACCTAACACAATTACCTAACCTCTAAGATTACTTTTCCATATATAAAATGAAGATAACTTCTCACAGGGTTATTAGAGATAAAATGAGAACGTAAATGGCAACTCTGAAACCCATGAAATGAATAAACATAAGATATTCCTAGTAATGCCTTACTGCTCCTGCAAATTAAGATGAATTCAAAACAATATTAAAACATATTCATTTAAAAACTATATGTAGGGCTTTGACTTGAGGAATAAGTTGATATTTTTATTTTGCAGGAGGTTAAAGATGAGAATCAAAGATCAATTTTGAAACATTATTTCTACATTCAATGAAGTTCTTTTTTTATACCAGTAACATAATTTTATTAATTTTTCAAACATTTTCTATTGTTGTTCAAATACAGTTTTCTGCCTATCCCCCCACTCTTCCCCAACACCCCAGGCCTTCCCACCTCCTTCCCCTGCAATGAAGTTCTGATTTTCAAGAAACAGTTGATGATTTGGAAAGTGAAACTTAACTCCCTCTTATCAAAAAAAAAAGGGAGAGGGGGAAATTCCAAAACTCACTCGCAATAAAAATAAATAATACCTTCAAGTCTACAGCATGGGACTTCCCCAAAGAACAGACAGCAGGTTTTGCTGAGTCCACTGTAATGTTATCCAATCAGAGTGAGAGAGGAAGTATCCTTACAAATAAATACTGCATCCTAGCCCCACGTTTTCTCAGGCATTCCTCAACTGCTTTGACATTCTGAACCTGCTGCAGAGGAACCTCCAGTCACAGCACCATGAACCAAAGTGCTCTTCTTATTTTCTGCCTTATCCTTCTGACTCTGAATGGAGCTCAAGGTAAGGAGCATCAAGGGTATTTAATTTGCAAGTTCAGAAATAGGACTGGGTATAAATTCTACAAATACAGAAATAGGGTATTTGCAAAAGTTTTGCAGCCTGCCTATGAATGAATAGTAAGTGAGCAGAGACTCCCTCTCATCACAGAGTTTATAGTAAGAGAAGCAAGTGGAATAAATGAGAGAAGGAGAAGGGAGGAGCAGAAGAGGAAAGGGAACAGGGAGGATAGATAGAAAATGCAAAGTAAGAGAAGAGAGAAGATGACAGAGATACCCCCTTAGTTAGCTTAATTAAACATATGAGCTGTACCCAAGGGTAGGATCTTAAAACCAACAAGTTGCAATAACATTCTTTCAGGTAGCCAACTAAATAATCATTAAGAACTGTTTTATAATGGAATCATCAGATAATGTGACAATGGGGATGTAGGTTCTGCTAAGCACTACCTAATCCATATTAAATGCCTAAAATGAAAGCTGAGCTAACCCTCCCTGATGTACCTGTCTCTTTTTCTGCAGGAATACCTCTCTCTAGAACTATACGCTGTACCTGCATCAGTACTAGTAATAAATCTATAAATCCAAGTTCCTTAGAAAAACTTGAAATGATTCCTGCAAGTCAATCTTGTTCACGTGTTGAGATCATGTGAGTAGAATATCATCTGCTAATTATCTCCCTGGCTGTAATCATATAAAAATATTTATTGATCATAAAAGATCATAAAGTATTTGTGATGATTCTAAGACTTCTGTTTAGCAAATATAGCAAAGGGAAACATGTTAGAGTGAAACTTAAGTGTCTGACTTAAAAACTGTATATTCCGTCAGTTTATGGGCCCAACATTATTTTAAATGTTTCCATTCCTATTTTCTTCTATAGAGCCACAATGAAAAATGGGGAAAAAAGATGTCTGAATCCAGAGTCCAAGATCGTCAAACACATACTGAAAGCATTTAGCAAGAATAGGTAGGTTTGCTATTGCTTGCAGAAAAACTGTTCTTTAAGAAATGTAAATCTTGGGAAATTAGAAATATTGCATTGAGCTGTCCTGTAAGATCCTTGGCTTAAAAGAGTGTTACCATCATGCCCCCTCCTCTATCTCCAGTTATTTATGAACGAGGGTGCCATCTCTGTGGTATCGGAAGTTACTCTGACTACAGGTCTAAAAGTGTCAATAAGTCACTTCATCCTTGAGGTAGAGCTACAACTATTCAAGCAAAGCTGCCAAACTTGCCCCGAGCCTTCCCTGGCTCCCTGGCTGTAAAAGCAGCACCTGTAATCCACAGTGATGGGTAGCAGCAGGAAAGCTCACCCCACACTTCACCTGAGGATTTGGGGTTATCTATGAAATCAGTAAATTTCAAGTAGAACCCAGACTGAAGCCCGAGTTGAATGTTTCACACTTTTACACCTTCTTTCTCTTCTTACAGGACTACAGGACCTTCAACCCAGAGCAAAGCATAATCACTGCACTACTGATGCGGATGGACCATCATTTCCTCACGTACAGTATTTGTCAACTCAAATGGTCTCTGGATTGCAGTTCTCCTAAAGGGTGACCAACCACAGTCACCAGATTAGCTGCTATTACTCCTGCAGGGAAGTGGATGGCTCACCATCCTGAGAGGTTCAGTAGTAACTCGGCCCTGGTACTATACTTACTATAAGCTATGCCCAGGCTCTACAGTTCTAGCGAATGTGCCAAGACCTAGCCCTGCTTTCCTCACCCTTCCTACTTTCCAAAGCTTATCAAGAGATCACTTCTACATTTACCAGAGTTCTTAAAAATCTCAAATAACTAAATAGAATGCAATCAAAATAATACGACCTGCTTTTTAAAGACAGATCTTTACTCCATGGGCCTCTAGGGCCATCCTCCCAAGGGGCTCAGATTTTTCTAGTGGTCATGTTATATATATTGAAACACACAGAAGCTAGAAATGTGTGCAAAAAGTATTATTTAACAAAAGACTATACAAAGTCAAATTCTTAGATGTATATGTTTCTTACATTGTTTTCAGTGTTTATGAAATAACTTGTGTAATTAAGTACTACACATGAATGAGCATTGGAAGAAACTTTAAAATCTAGATATTTTGTTTTCATGTTGTGTAAGATAAATATGCTGAATGTTTTTCAAAATAAAAATGGTATGTTCTTCTGGAAATATTAAGAAAGATTATTTAACTGTTGAGAAGCCAAGAAGGTAATAAAGTAATTACAACCATGATGAAGTTTCTGGTGGCTCATTTGACTGGGACATTTATTTCATAAGAAGCTTAAATTGTAGAATTCATAGCCTAGAGAAACTGGGGTGGGTAAAGGACAAATGAGTTCAAAAATCACATTCCTTTTAACTGTACTCTCCTGAAAGGCCCATCATACAAGATTCTTTCAGGACCAATGTGGCATGACTGATGTGCCCTGAGCTTCAGACCCTTATAGCCAACTTTCTATGAGACATCTCCACCTGGGTATCCCATAGGAATATCAAACTCCAAACTATCTTAAACTAATCCCCCTCTCTCCCAGATCTATTTCTCCTCCTCTGTTGTATGTCCTATTTAGTGGCACTATTATCCAGTCTTGCCCAAGCCAGACACCTGGGAATAATTTTCTATATTCCTTTTTTCCCTCACCTCACCTATCCAATTAGTCACTAGGAAAATATTTAAAATGCATTTAGTTGGCAAATTATTAGTATCAAGAATATATTATTAAAACTCCTATGAATAAAAAGGAAAATGTAGACAACTACTCGACAGAAGAAAAACAGAATGAATAGGAATTTCACAGGAGGGAAAAAGCACACAACCTTAACATATGAAAAGATCCAACCTCATTAGAAATTAGGGACATATCCATTCAAAATAATAGGGGATATCATTTCACACCACCAGACCGGAAAAATTTTTTAAGTTGAATACTACTAAGTGTGAGGAAGGACTCAGAGCAATGAGGAATGCCTCTCATGCAGGTGAAAGAGAAAATAGCTATGACTACTTTGGAAAACAGTTTGGTATCACCTTATAAAATTTAACATGAACACACCCTATGTCCTAGCAATTCTACTACTACATAGACACCATAGATAAATTCTTGTATAGGACATATATGAGAGAGTGTTATAGCTGCACTGTTTATAACAGCAAAACTCTTGACACAAGCCAAATGCCCATAAATAGAACAAGTAAGCTAGAGTATGTTAATTCAATATAATATTATACAGCAGTGGAAATAAATGAAGTACAACTATATACATCAGCGTGGATGAATCTCAAAAATCACCTTGTACAAAAAAAGTATGTCACGGAGGAGTACATGTGCTGTGACTGCTCACTATAAAGCTTTAAAACTAGCAAACTTAACATTGCATTGTGGAATTAAGACTTATACGAGAAAAACAAACAAAGCAAAAAAATGATTTCCATAAAATTCAGTATGGTGATTACTTCAAGTGGGAAGGAAATTCAATCAGGAAGGGGCACATAAGAGGCTTCTAGACTAGATAAAGTTCTAATGTTTACCTAGGTAGCGGCTACATGAGAATTTGTTCTTTAATCTGTACCTACACATTTTAATTTTTAACTTGTGCTCTAATTTACATTGAAAAGCTAAACAAACTAATAAAGAAACAAAAAAACTCTTGAATGTTACCAACTGTGAGGTGTATTCACAATATCAAGCAATGTTGTATAGCAAAATGGAGGAATAAGAGAGCTATCGCTGGAGGTGTAACATATAGCACGGTAACTAAATAATGCCGAATTGCATATTTAAAAGTTCCTAAGAAAGTAGATCTTAAAAGTTCTCATCACAAGGAAAAAAACTTGTAACTATGCATGGTGACAGAAGTTAACTAGACTTAACTGTGGTAATCGTTTCACAATATATACAAATATCGAACCATTATACTGTATAACTAAAACTAATACAATGTTGTATATTAATTATATCTAAGGGGAGGGGGGGACCAGAAGAAAATCTAATGTAATAACAGAAAAAGAAAAAAGAAGACAGAGAGTGCAATCACCTTCCCGTATATGACCAATGAGTGTAAATACGACCATTACTATGGGAGCCTTGACCAGAGCTTTTATTTAGCGACAGAACTATTAAATAACAGAACTTCTTCTTCCTGCACTCTCAATTTCTCTTTCTTCCTAACCCCCAAATAGATACAAAAGGTTACCTGTCTTATTCTCAACTATTAACTAATTTTCAGGGCAGCATTAACCAATAAAGATTTAAACTGCTCTCTGCTTAAAAGTAGGCCATTTATTTAACAAGTATGTATTTATGCTCCCTATATACCAGGTTATAAGAAATGACTATATTGCAAGTTTACAATTTACTGTTAATGACAGAGATGAAGGTAAATAAATTTGAACTGAAAAACTCCAAACATACATAGAAAATGGAGAAAATCAGGGAAGCCATTCCTGGAAAACATATAGCGATGTGGAGTGTGACAGACGCACATGTATCTGATAAGTAGAAGGGGAAAGTCAATTCTAGTAGAGGAAACATCATGTGCAAGGACATAGGTGTCAGGCAGTGTGTTGTGCTCCATCTAGAAAAATGTAAGTATAAAGTTAGAGAAACATTGTGGGAAATAGTGTTAGAGAGACAGATAAGAATTACATCGTGAAAGACTTTCTATGCTATGCTAAGTATGCCAGCACCACCATTATATATTTATGAGCTATATAGATGTTACTAAACATACATTAAAAATAATGTAGAAGATTGCTAGACCATGCTGTAGTAACAAAGCTCCCAAAATATTGAAGACCTAACACAATAAAAGTTCACTTCTTGCTCACACAAAGCTCCACGTAAGTTGGCAGGGCCCTGTGCTAACTCAGGAATACAGTCTCCCTCTGTGTCAACCGATGGCTGCCATGACAGGGAAGAGAAGGATGGAAGTGGCGTTCTGGCTCTTAAACGCCTCTGTCCACATTACCTTGTCCAGAACAAAGTATTGCCTTATTTAATTGTAATGAGGGATACACACTGAAAAGGAAAATGTACTTGTCTCTGCCACAAATATAAAAATTATAAAATGAGATTTTAAAAAGTTAAAATACAGCCAGAAAACAGAACTCATGCAGAAATCTAGCTCAGAAAGAGAAGTCTAGACAGATATTTAAAACAACAAAAGATTATCTTATTAGGGAAGTTAGATTAGAGATAAAGAATTATTCCTCTTCTGGTAGAAAGTTCTATGCAAGTGAAATTTGATGCACACAGTGAACAAATGGACACATCTACTGTAGTGAGGTTTGTCATTAATCTCAGAGGGAGAGTCTCTTTTCCTACGGAAGTATATGGCCCACAGTTATCAAATGTTGCAATCTGATCTGAGAGCATTGTTCTACAAAGAATGGAAAGGGGAAAATGATTGTATTTTGTCTATTAATTTTCCTTATCAGGACATACTTAGTTAATTCACTGTTCCATATCTAGAGCTTGATAATTGGCTAACACTGTTCTCCCTCTGTTCAGGGGCTGGCTGAGAACCTCAACAGAGCAGTAAGAATATGACGATAACTACTTTAGTGATTCTGAACAAGTCATCAAAGTCTGCTTGGGCTTCTGTGTTCTCATTAATAAAAGAGAAGTAGAAATAGCAACCTTCCAGAAATGTAAAGATAAATATCTATTGGAGTTCATTTTAAAAGTATTTCTAGGTCATGATTATAAATGATTTTTTTTTGCTTTTCTTTATTTTCCGAAATGTCTACAGAGAACATTTTTACCATTTCTAATCAGAAGGAAAATTTTTAAGTAAATGGAAACCAATTTTCAAAGACATTAAATTATGTTAATCTTTAAGGGCTAGGATTTCTGTTCTCAGTGACCTTCATTAAATTACTCATCTCTGAAAAAGAATGGAACTGAAAACAGAGTCATATACATACCAGAACTTCTTCATTCTAGGCTTAAAATTAGTGACTTGTGTTAAAAAATTATTAAACTATTACTGGCTATATTTCAGGTAACCAGATGATAGTGTTTGTCATTATTAATCTTCCTGCTTACCCTCTTGTCCACTACCATTTATTCTGTACAAAACAGCCAAGATAATACTTCTAAAACATAAATGAGATTATGGCTCTCCCGCCCCCCCCATCCCATCTCATCCTTCCAATAGCAGAGCATCACACTCTAAATGAAATCCAAAATCCTTCCTCAGAGTCTGCATAACTCTCTCACCTCATTCTTTTTCTCTCCCCCTCCACCTTTCTACTCCAGCCACACTGGCCTCCTATTGCTTCTCAAGCACTGCAAAAAATATTCTTGTCATTTCCATAGCTCACTCCACTTTATTCGGGTCTCTCCTCAATATTACCTTCTCAGAGAAGGCTTTTCTCACCCATCTATTGAAAACAGTACCATTTCTATTACTCTCAATCTCTTTACCCGTCTTTAATTTTATTTATAGCCTTTATCATTATCTGTAAATATATATTATATAGTTACTTCTTTATCCATGTATTTTCTATCCCCACAAAGTTCTGTAAGAGCAGGGACTACCTGTCTTATTTACCACTTTATCTTTGGTACCTACAAGAATACTGGGTATACAGTAATGCTCAATAAATACTTGTTGTCTTAATGAAAAAACAAGTTACTGACATGTGCAATAATCGGAATCCTTCAGAAATCAGTGTTCCCTCCAAGGATAGACCTTAGGTAAGTTCTTAAACCTTAAAAGAACATAAACTTGGAAATAAAGAGAAGTTTACTAGTTTAGCTAGTTTTGTTGAATCACCAAATAGGCAACAGAAGGAATGGTGACCTTCTGCCATCACAATATCCAATCTGTGTATCAGCAAACAGTTGACTAGATAATGAGAGCCCCTATGCAGGAAGGGAATTAAGGTTTTAGGCAGGGGCTTATATGATTTTCAAAAATAAAACTATTTCAAAGCAAAGTTTAATGCAATAATAGCAGCAGCTGTTAAGAGGAGGGGAAATCCATATTCCTTGGGGTTTCATCCTAAGAGAGACTTCATTAAAAAAAAAACTGTCTTACTTTCACTTGTGATAGACACAGGAATGTTGTTTATATATTACGCAACATTTTTCCAGAACACACAAATCTAATTCAGGACAGAATAATTTGGCCATTTCATTTCCCAGGCTCAGATATGAGAAAGAAACTCCCTAGTTAACTTCAGAATGGAAAAGGGGGAAAATGGAAATTGAAAAAAGTTAAAAATCAATTTAAACTTGAGAGTTAAAGAGTCTCTACAATGCCATCATCACCAGAGTGGAGGATTTTTATCTTGGGATCTGTGGTTTTTAGGGCTCAATAACTTCCCTAAAATTACTATAAGTAAAATGTATAAATGTACATATATCAGCTTTTACCAGAGTCTCACTGAGTTCTATAACCTCCAATGGTTAAAAATTATAAATGACTCCTCCCCCATTCATTGACCTTGAAAAGACAATATCAGTTTGTAGAGCATTCACTTCAGGCTATAAGGACACCAACATGCTTGCCTGATGACTGGGTGATCTTTCATGCAAATGAGATGAAATAAATACCTGGCTAGTCTGGAGATTTATTTAAGAAACCTGACTCCTGGCCAAGATGGAGGCATAAGTGGACACACTGTGCCTCCTTGCACAACCAAAATTAAGGACAACAAAAATTTAGAAACACAGAAACAACCAGAACATACAGAAAATTGAACTGTATAGAAGTCCTGACAACCATTCATCCTGACTGGTAAGAGGGGTGCAGTCAGCAGCCAGCAGAGAGGGGTCGCAGCAGGAAAAAGTGGTGACTGGCAGACCTGGGTGCGCAGGGTGCAGGTGGCAGCTAACAGACCCCGGTGGCAGACCCCAGGCACGGGTGCAGGGAGGCAACGAGCAGACCCAGTGAGGCGAGCAAAGCAGCTGGCTGTCCGCATTCACACATTGGTGTGCAGATAAACCAAGTAAAAATAGGCAGCAAGACAGACCGCGCAACCCAGGGCCCCAGCGCTAGGAAATAAAGCCTAAAAGCCCTGATTGACAACACTTGTGGAGATTGAGCTGCTGGGAGAGACTACCAGCCTCACAGGAGAGTTTGTTAGAACCACAGGGTCCTAGAATGTGCACCAGCCCACCCACCCAGGAACCAGCACCAGAAGGGCCCAATTTGCTTGTAGGAAGTGGCAGAGGGGACTGAAACCCGAGAGAGAGTGGAGCCAGCGCCATTGTTCCCTCTAGGACCCTGCCCCCACATACAGCATCACAACCCAGCGACTGGGTTGCCCTGCCCTGGTGAACACCTAAGGCTCCGCTCCTCACTACCTAACAGGCATGACCAGACAAAACAAACAAACAAACAAACAAAAAAAAACCTCAAATGGAAGAACAAATCAAAGCTCCAGAGCCAATACTTTTAAGTGACCAAGAGATAGCCAACCTATCAGATGCATAGTTAAAAACACTGGTGATTAGGATGCTCACAGAACTGGTTGATTTTGGTCACAAATTAGATGGAAAAATGAAGGCTACACTAAGTAAAATGAAAAATGCACAGGGAACCAATAGTGATGGAAAAGATACTGGGCCTCAAATCAATGAGTGGACCAGAAGGAAGAAAAAAACATACAATCAAAAAAGAATGAAGAAACAGAAATTCAAAAAAATGAGGAGAGGCTTAAGAACCTCCAGGACATCTTTAAACAATCCAACATCCGAATTATAGGGGTACCAGAAAGAGAAGAGGAAGAGCAAAAACTGGAAAACTTATTCAAACAAATAATAAAGGAGAACTTCCCCATTCTGGCAAAGGAAATAGACTTCCAGGAAGTCCAGGAAGCTCAGAGAGTCCCAAAGAAGTTGGACCCAAGAAAGAACACAACAAGGCACATCATAATTACATTACCCAAGATTAAGATGAAGGAGAAATTCTAGAAGCAGCAAGAGATAAGGGGACAGTCACCTACAAAGGAGTTCCCATCAGACTGTCAGCTGATTTCTCAAAAGAGACCTTACAGGCAAGAAGGAACTGGAAAGAAGTATGCCAAGTCATGAAAGGCAAGGACCTATATCCCAGATTGCTCTATCCAGCAAAGCTTTCATTTAGAATAAAGGGCAGATAAAGTGCTTCTCAGATAAGGCCAAGTTAAAGGAGTTCATCATCACCAAGCCCTTACTATATGAAATGTTAAAGAGACTTATCTAAGAAAAAGAAGATTAAAAATATGAACAATAAAAAGACAGCAAGCTCACAGTTATTAACAACCACACCTAAAACAAAAGTAAACTAAGCAAACAACTAGAACAGGAACAGAACCACAGAAATGGAGATCACATAGAGGGTTAGCAACAGGGGAGTGGGAGTAGGAGAGGGGGGAAAAGGTACAGAGAATAAGTAGCATAGATGGTAGGTAGAAAATAGATAGGGGAAGGGCAAGAATAGTATGGGAAATGTAGAAGCTAAAGAACTTATTACACATGGACATGAACTAAAGGGCGGTATGTGGGTAGAAGGGGGTGTGCAGAGGGGAGGGGAGTGAAGGGGGGAAATGGGACAACTGTACTAGCATAATCAATAAAAAAAAAATATATATATATATATATATATAAAAGAAAGAAACCTGGGCTGACCTCAACAATCAGGACTTTCAAGGAGGCCTTACTTGTTCTCATTTCCAAGGTAGTGGGAATACCCACTTTGCAATATTATTTCCAAGACTTCCTGGACTATTTTATTGACCATGGTAACACGCTTTTTTTTTTTTAAACCTCTAGAACCACTGAGGTACAAACTTGCTCTGTTGTTAGAAATTAAAGACCTCCTTCAAATTATTGGATGAGATGAAAGAGAAAGCTTCCTGAAATATTCTCAATTCAATAAAATTCAGCTTTATTTACTGTACATCAGCTATCTTTAAGATCCAACAGGGCAAACAAAGAGAATCAAGATGAGATACCTGACCTCAAAATTATGATAATCTAGCTGAGGAAACACAGCACATATATAAAGCAAATGTCACCAACAACAAAAGGTAGGAAATACTGATATTCAGATAAGTGGTATTTGTAAGTAATCTGATAAAAAAAGAAATCTATTATTTTGGAAGTGATAGATGTCTTAGATACATTTAGTAGAAATATAACGTGTTAAATCAAGGGAACATGTAAATATCACTAACATGCTGTAGAGGTACAAACAGTAAAGATAAAATTTTTAAATACAAAATTAAAGGATCTTATATTCTTGCAATCACAAGAGTGAGAAGAACAGGGAACAAAGTTATAATTTGTCTAAATGGAATAAGGGATAAATTGAGACTAAACCATGAATACGCCACTCTAAACTGTGTGGTAATAGGTCTTCTCATCTTAATGATGCCTTGTTAAGGAAAGGCCACACAGCCTGGGATGGTGTGGCTCAGCTGGTTGGAGCATTAATCAGAGCACTGTCCTGTAACAGAAAGGTGGCAGGTTGGATTCCCAGTCAGAGAACATACCTAGGATGTGGGTTCAGTCTCCCCATCAGGTATGTATGATCCCCAGTCTGGGCGAGTACGGGAAGCAACCAATCAATGCTTCCCTTTCTCATCGATGTCTCTCTCTCTCTCTCTCTCTTCCCCTCCCCCTCTCTCTAAGAAACAATGAAAAAAATGTTTTCAGGTAAGGATGAAAAAAAAAGAAAAGCCCATGCAGTAATGAAGTCAACCATAAATAGGCGCAGAACAGTACGTGGTCTAGCTAGCTCCATCTTAGAAGTAGCTCCGGGGAGGAGTTGGGAAGACTTCTATGCAATGAACAAGGGCAATGATGTTAAACAGTGGAAAGCTTCTGTGCATTAAACAGGGTAATCCAGTTAAAAGGCAAACTGAAAATTTTTTTCCCCAAGAGTTTATTTGAGTATACATGAATTCAGAATGGGCAGTACCAAACCAAAGGTGGTTAGGAATACTCCACTGACAGGACCTAGGGCAGAAGTTTTTATAGAGAAGACATGAAAGTAAAGCAAGGAATTATTTGATGGCTATAGCTTAAGCAGTTTCCTTATTTGGGAAAGCCCAGTTGGCTATTCATTATTAGTTGTTTTGTTTCATTTTCTCAGATTTAAGTGCTCTGACTCTGGCTTAGGTTTTAGTTTGCTTATATAGGCTGCCAAGGCGTACAGCCACCTCAATCTAATAGTATCCCTGTTTAGTTACACTCCACAAGAATCTTTGCTTATAGTCATAAGGAATTATACTAAGCATATATACCAATGATTAGGTATTGCAAATCACTTATATTTCCTGTGACTGGTACTGATGAGGATAAATAATATGCATGTAGATCCATGTTGTCTCATCATTACTTTTTCTTGTCAATGTTCATCATTACTCAGAAGGAATGCTAATGAGGGTAGGGTAAAAGACTCAACATTATAAATGCTAAAAGAAGTGTAAGAGTCATTCAGGTAAGGGAGAGATGACTTAAGGCTGTAGTGAGTTCAGGGAAAATTTGACAAAGGAAGCAGAATTGGAAGTAATTCTCTGCTCAAAGTAACTAACTAAATGAAACTCTCATTAAACATACAGAAGTTCATCTTGGCCAGGGAACAAGTCCTAGAATCAGTACTGTAGACATACACCATCCATATGCACATACAGATTTCTGTAAATAGCTCAACATGCCTCTGGGACTAGATTAAAAAAAAAACTTTACTTATTTCAGGGATGAATTAAGTATATATTAAGTATATATTGCAAAGGATGAGATCTAACTTTCACATATCGAGAGGATATCCAAAAATAATTTTTGGAATTCAAATTTGATTCAGGTCTCAAAGATAACTTCCAGAAATTTACTTTTAATAAATTTTACCCTCACACACAAGAACAGGCTCTGTGTGCCATTCTACTCCTAATGACTTATATTTATAGAAATAGTCTTGTCACTGGCTGACCACAGAGATAATGTAACAGAAACTTCAGTGACCACACACAACAAGGAATACCCACTTTGCAATATCTTTGGGAAAATAATAGATGGCTCCAGACATCAACAAACAAAATCAATAATCCCTGAAGAGTGTGAGAATCAGATTTCCAGAGTTATAATATTCAGAATATCTAGTTTTCAACAACCAATCACAAAGCATACAAAAAATACCAGGAATATATGGCCAACTCAAAGGGAAAGAATAAATTGAACTATTCATGAGGAAGCCCAGACATTCAGTGGACTTACTTGACAAAGATATAAAATCAACTGTCATATAAATGCTCAATGATCTAAAGGAAACCATGTACAAAGAATAAAAGGAAGAAGAAAGAAAAAATAAAGAGAGAGGAACATAGGTATAAAGAATAAAATGGCAAAAAATAAGTACCTATCAATAATATTTTTAAATGTAAATGGATTAAGAGCTCCAATCAAAAGACACAGAGTAGCTGAAGGGATAAAACAAGACCCATATATATGCTGACTCCAATAGATCATATTAGAACAAAATATGCACACAGGATAAAAGGGATGAAGAAAGGGTATTTCACACAAATGGAAATGAAAAAAAGTTGGGATAGCAATACTTTTATCAGACAAAATAAACTTCAAAACAAAGGCCATACGAGTGACGAAGAAGGACATTACGTAATGCTAAAGGGATCATTCCAACAAGAAGATATAACCATTGTAAATACATATGTACCGAACATAAGAGCACCTAAACATATAAAATATTCATGAATGCAAAGGGAGAGATTGACAGTAATATAGTCATAATAGGGGATTTTAATACCCCATTGACATCAATGGATAGATCTTCCAGACAAGAAAATCAACAAGGAAACAGCAGCTTTAAATGACACATTAGACCAGATCAATATTTAAAGAACACTTCATCCCAAAACAGCAGAATACATATTCTTTTCAAGTGCACATGGATCATTCTCTAGGACAGAATACATGTTATAGGATACAAAACAAGTCTCAATAAATTCAAGAAGCTTGGAATCATATCAAGCATCTTCTCTGACCAAAATGGTATGAAACTGGCAATGAAAAAAAACTGCAAAACAAACAAACACACAGAGGCTAAATAACATGTTACTAAACAATGAAAGGGTAAATAATGAGATCAAGGAAGAAGTCAAAAGTTACCTTGAGACAAATAAAAATGAACACACAACAACCCAAGACCTTTGGGATACAGAGAAAGCAGTCTTAAGGGAGAAATTCACAACAGTACAGGCCTACCTCAAAATACAAGAAAAATCTCATATAAAAAATATAAACTGCCACCTGAAGAGAAATAGAAAAGAAACAACAAAGCCCAAAGAAAGTAGAAAGAAACATAAGATCAAATCAGGAATAAATGAAAGAATCTAAAAAACAATGCAAAACATCAATGAATCCAAGAAAATATCAACAAGATGATAACCAGAGTTATCAGGAAAAAAAGAGAGAAGACCCAAATAAATAAAACCATAAATAAAAGAGGAGAAGTAACAACTGACACTAAAGAAATACAAAAGACTGTAAGAAAAGATAAAGAGCAACTATATGCCCATAAATGGGACAAAATGGAATGGATAAATTCCTAGAAACATATAATCTTCCAAACATTAACCAGGAAGAATCAGAGAATCTGAATAGGCAGATTCAGCTAGTGAACTTGAAGCAGGTATAAAACAAATTCCCAGCAAACGAAAGCCCTGGACTAGATGGCTTCACAGGTAAATTTTACCAACATTCAAAGGAGAACTAACACCTCTCCTTCTCAAACTATTCCAAAAAATTCAAGAGGAGGGAAGACTCCCAAGCTCACTTTACAAGGCCAGCATGATCCTAACTCCAGAACCAGATAAAGACACGAAAAAAAGAGAAAATTATAGGCCAATATCCTTGATGAAAATAGATGCTAAAATCCTCAACAAAATATTAGCAAACCAAAATATAGCACTTAATCAAAAAGATCATACACCATGATCAAGTGGGATTTTTTTTTTCAGGGATGCAACTTTGGTACAATGTTCATAAATCAATAAATGTGATACACCACAGAAACAAAATGAAGGATAAAAACCACACGATCATATCAATAGATGCAGGAAAAGCATTTGATAAAATCCAGTAGTGATTTATAATTTTAAAAAGCGCTCAGAAAAGCAGGAAGAATGGGAACATGCCTAAACATTATAAAGATTATATATGACAAACCCACTGCCAGCATCACACTCAATGGGCAAAAACTACAAGCATTTCCTTTAGATCAGGAACAAGACAGGGATGTCCACTGTTACCTCTCTTATTCAACATAGTAGTGGAAGTCCTATCCACAGCAATCAGACAACAAGAAGAATAAAAGGCATCCAAATTGGAAAGGAAGAAGTAAAACTGTCATTATTGACAGATGGCATGATACTCTACATAGAGAACCCTAAAGATTACATCAGGAAACTACCAGACTGAGCAATGAATTCAGTAAAGTAGCAAGATACAAATAATATCCAGAAATCAGTTGCATTTTTTATACCAATAATGAACTATCAGAAAGGGAAATTAAGAAAGCAATCTCATTTACAATTGCTTCAAGAGAAGCAATAAAATATCTAGGAATAAATTTAACCAAGAATGTATAAGACCTGTACTTGAAACATTATAAAACACTGAAGAAAGAAATTGAAGAAGATACAAATAAGTGGAAACATATACCACACTCATAGATAGCAAGAATTAAACATAGCAATCTACAGATTCAACTCAATGCCTATCAAGATTCCAATGATGTATTTTACAGAACTAGAACAAATATTCCAAAATTTATAAGGAACCAGAAAAGGCCCTGCAAGAAACAAAGAAAGAAGAATAAGGTTGGAGGAATCATGCTACCTAATATCAAACTATACTGTAAGGCCATAGTAATCTAAACAGCATGGTACTGGCATAAAATCAGATACACAGACCAATGGAACAGAATAGAGAGCCCAGAAATAAACCCACACCTTTATAACTAATTAACATTTGACAGAGGAGGCAAAAACATAAAATGGGCTAAAGATAATTTATACAATAAATGGTGTGGGGGAAATTGGACAGATGCATGCAGAAAAATGAAACTAGACTACCTTCTTACATCACACACAAGAATAAATTCAAAATGAAAGACTTAAATGTTGGAAAAGACAGCAGCTTTTGCTCCTTTTACTTCATCCATAACTAGAAAATCCAAAAACAAGAAAATCCTAGAAAAAAATATAGGCAGCAAAATCTCAGACATTGTTCACAGCAATATTTTTTCTGATATATCTCCTTAGGCAATGAAACAAAACAAAAAAAAAGCAAGTGGGACTATATCAAGCTAAAAAGACTTTGCACAGTAAAGGAAACCACCAACAAAATGAAAAGAGAACCCAATGAATAGAAGGACATTTGTCAATACCTCTGATAAGGGGTTAATATCCAAATTTATAAAGTGTTGGGAACCACCCTACCTGCTTTCAGAAGCTGTAACCCCCCCATGGCTAAGGCTGAGGTAGCGACCTTCAGACCATAAGACACTAAGAAAACAAAGCTTATCTTCCTGGCAGGACAGCAGCTTTTGCTCCTTTTACTTCATCCATAACTAGCTCCCAGTGCTTGGTCAGTTAGCCAATGACAGGTAAGATTCCCCAAGGGGGGAACGACCTAAGACAGGCATGATCACGTGGGAAGCCCCCAAGGAAGGACTTGGGGGGCTACAGCAAAAGGGGGTGATGGACCCTTGCCCCTTGGTTTTGACAAAGCCTGAGTCCTCATTCTGTCTGCAAGAAGTATCCTAATCTCTTGGCTGCCTTACTTCCCCTGACTGACCTAAACCTGAAACAATGACAGAGGGTGGTGTAGCCCTGTGCTGGAAAAGGCAGGTTCCCCGGGCAATCAGGCCTAAGAAAGAATATGTAAAATCCTGTGAAACCTGGTTTGTTTAGAATGCTCTCAATTAAATGATAAGGGTTCAAGCAAGAAGTGAGTTTGTTCCTCAAAGTTTTATAGTTCTTTAGCTATCTGACTCTGACTCAAAATAGGCCCTCAGAGTTCTTTGTTATCTATTGTTTAATCCTTACTGTCTGACAATGATTAATGAGCTTTACCTGTATTCTTGTGCAAACGAACCCAATAAAAGCCCATTGAGGAACAGGCTCCTGGCCCTTCTCCTTTGAAAGATTGGCCACCTTTCCTCCCCAAGCCAATCACATTTTGGTAGACTTATTCTCATCCATGGTGACCGGGATGGGGGGGCCCTGTGGGCAGAGGCCCCCCCACAATAAAGAACTTGTAAACACAACACCAAAAAGCCAATCCAATTAAATAATGGACAAAGGATCTAAATAGACACTTCTCCAAAGAGGACATATAGATGGCCAGTAGACTAAAAGAAGATGCTCGATGTCACTAGCCATCAGAGACATGCAAATTAAAACCACAGTGAGATATCACCTGACATCTGTCAGAATGCCTATTACCAATATATTAATAAACAACAAGTGCTAGCAAGGATGTGAAGAAAGGGGAACCCTTCTGCACTGTTGGGGAGAATGCAGATTACTGTAGTGAATGTGGAACACAGTATGGAGTTACCTCAGAAAATTAGAGATGGAGCCCTGACCAGTGTAGCTCAGTTGGTTGGGTATCATCCTACTGAGCGAAAGGTGATCAGTTCAATTGCCAGTCAAGGCACATGCTTGGGTTGTGGGCCAGTTCCCAGTTGGGGGCGTGCAGAGACAACTGATCAGTGTTCTCTCACTCATCAATGTTTATTTCCCTCTTTCTCCCTCCTTTCCCTCTCTCCAAAAAATAAATAAATAAAATATTTCAAAAAATAAATATAGAACTGTCTTATGACTCAGCAATTCCACATCTGGTAATTTAGCCAAAACACTGATCTGAAAGAATATATGCACCCCTAGGTTCACTGCAGCATTATTTGCAATAGCCAAGATTTGGAAGCAGCCCAAGTGTCCATCAGGAGATGAATGGATAAAACAGCAATGGTACATTGACACTATGGAATACTACTTGCCTGTAAAAAAGAAGAAAACTTGTGTCTCATCACATACAAGAGATCATCAATAACATTAATAGCCTATTTCTCATCAGAAACCATTGAGACAAGAATGCAGTAGGATGACACATTTAAGATGCTAAGACAAAAAAGACCTGTCAACCCAAAATTCTAATATCTGGCAAAACTATCTTTTAAGAATAAAGGAGAAATTAAGACATTCCAGGTAAACAGAAGCAAAGGGAGCACATTACCATTACAACTTCCCTACAAGAAATGTTAGAGTCCTTCAGACTAGAATGAAAGAATGCTAGGCAGTAAAAACTAGAGAAGCTAAAATGAAAGACACTAGAAGCAGTATGAAGAAATAGAGAACACTGACACAGATAACTACATAGTAAAAGAGGAGTTGGGGAGAAAAGGAAGAAGAGAAAGAATGATGGGGGGAAGGAAGTGAAAGAAGTGAAGAGAAGGAAGACGAAGAACAGGAGCAGCAGCTGTGGTCACAGCTATAGGCTATACTGCTAAAGAAAAAGACCACATGGAGCAGTATGCAGAGGCCATTTAATAACCTGGGCTATAATGCTGGAGAAAGAAACCACAGGAGGATACCTGTGATGCCATTTCGGGCATCAAGATGATTCCAGCCCCAGCCACTATCTGATGGTAATTGGAGAAAAGTCACTATTTAACAAACTTTGGTGGGGACAGTTAGATACCAACTGGGAGTTCAAATAACTAAAATCCACATGTTATACCATATTGGGAAACAGGTCATAGTTTAAAATAATTGTGGAATTATATACATGACATAAAAGTAAACAGAAATAAGTACCCTATTTTTTGGACCATAAGACACACCTAGGTTTTAGAGGAGGAAAATAATAAAAAAGAATTTGAAGCAAAAAAATGTGGTAAAACATTTAATAACATAACAATATTTCACCAATATAAATGTAAAGCTACATTCAGACTATAAGATGCACCCCCATTTTCTTCCCAAATTTGGGGGGAAAGTACATCTTATGGTCTAAAAAATATGGTATTATGTATAGAAGTAAATAGAAGTCAGTATTATGTAAAAAGGAAAAACTTCTAAGCAATTACAATCTAAATATTAAGATAAAAAGAAGGCAATAAGCCTGATGATATTAAATGTAAATGAGGATGTAGGGTCAATAAAATTTTTATTCATTCCTGATCCTGGTGGAATCATAAAAGGCACACCTTCTTAAGCTGAGTATACACATACTCTATGAACCAGCAACTCCACTCCTAGTAATAAACTCAACAGAAGTGCATATGTGTGTAGAAAATGACATGCACATGAATATTCATAACAGCAATATTCATTTTAGCCCAAAATGAGAAACAATAAAAATGTCCATCAATTAGATATATACCTTCTGGTAGAATCATATAGTGGAATTCTACAGAGTAATTAAAATAAACAGATCACTTCTCTAGGCATGGCATGGATGAATTTCACAAATAAAATATTTAATGAAAGAAATGAGACACTAAATTGGACATACTGTATAATGACATTTAAATAGTTCAAAAACAGATAAAACTCATCTATGACACAAGTTGCCTTTGGGGAAGAAGGGAAAGGTACTATTGTGCCATCAACACCTGGTGAAGAAAATTCAGTGAGTCATACTGGTGCACATTTCTATACACAAACATTTTTTTCTGTATACAGATTGTATTAATTAGTTAGGGCTATCATAACAAAATACCACAAACTGGGTGGCTTAAGCAACAGAAATTATTATCTCATAATTTGGGAGACTGGATGTTAAAGATCAAGGTGTTGGCAGTTTTGGTTTCTTCTGAGGTATCTCTTCTTGCCTACTGATGGCCATCTTCTCCCTGTGTCTTCACATGGTCTTCTCTATACCTGTCTGTGTCCTCATCTTTTCTTATAAGAAGGGTGGGTACCATCATAATGGATTAGGACCCACCCCAATGACCTCATTTTCACTTAAACACCTCTTTAAAGACAATATTTCTAAATACAATCACATTCTGAAAGTAATGGCAGTTAGAACTTTAACATGCAAATTGTGGGGGGACACAATTCAGTCTATAAAGTGTAAGAAATTAAGGCAACAAAATAGAAACAGCAGATACTTAAACTGAAAATAGATTAGTAAAGATTCCTTTTCAAAACATGTAAAGATTTGACACACACTTGTAAGATCAATACTGACTCTACTTGACAAATGATCTTGAAAAAGTAGAAGATGGTTGGGTGGGCTTGATTGGGAGTAAAGGGGAGAAAACTGTACTTGAACAATCACTAAAATAAAAAAAAAGAAAAAGTAAAAGATGCAGATATCAAGCAAACAGGAATAAAAATGTCAATAAGAAATTGAAATAAACACTGATCTCAGGTGCTATGTTTCACATATTAAATTAAAAAAGTAAAATACAAATGACAAGAGAATTGGGGAACTGGCATATCTACATAACAATAAGGGTATTACAAAATTAGTCTAATCTTTCTAGTGAGTAATCTGTTAAAATATTACAAAAGTTATACAAATGTTTTTTAATATATTTTGATTATGCTATTAAAGTTGTCCCATTTCCCCCTTCATTCCCCTCCACCCTGCACACCCCCTCCCACCCACATTCCCCCCCTTTAGTTCATGTCCATGTGTCGTAAGTTTTTTAGCTTCTACATTTCCCATACTATTCTTGCCCTCCCCCTATTTTCTACCTACTATCTATGCTATTTATTTTCTGTACCTTTTCCCCCTCTCTCCCCCTCCCACTCCCCTGTTGCTGACCCTCCATGTGATCTCTATTTCTATGGTTCTGTTCCTGTTCTAGTTGTTTGCTTAGTTTCTTTTTGTTTTATGTGTGGATGTTAATAATTGTAAATTTGCTGTCGTTTTACTGTACAGGTTTTTTTATCTTCTTTTTCTTAGATCAGCCCCTTTAACATTTCATAAAATAAGGGTGTGGTGATGATGAACTCCTTTAACTTGGCCTTATCTGAGAAGCACTTTATCTGCCCTTCCATTCTAAATGAAAGCTTTGCTGGATAGAGCAATCTTGGATGTAGGTCCTTGCCTTTCATGACTTGGAATATTTCTTTCCAGCCCCTTCTGGCCTGTAAGGTCTCTTTAGAGAAATCAGCTGACAGTCTGATGGGAACTCCTTTGTAGGTTACTGTCTCCTTGTCTCTTGCTGCTTCTAGGATTCTCTCCTTCATTTTTACCTTGGCTAATGTAACTATAATGTGTCTTGGTGTGTTCCTTCTTGGGTCCAAACTTCTTTGGGACTCTCTGAGCTTCCTGGAAGTCTATTTCCTTTGCCAGAATGGGGAAGTTCTCCTTTATTATTTGTTCAGATATGCTTCCCACTGGTTGCTCTTCCTCTTCTCCTTCTGGTACCCCTATAATTCGGATGTTGGATCGTTGGTAGATGCCCTGGAGGTTCCTAAGCCTCTACTCATTTTTTTGAATTCTTTTTTCTTCATTCTTTTCTGGTTGTTTGCTTTCTTCTTCCTTCTGGTTCACACCATTGATTTGAGTCCAAGTTTTCTTCCCCTCACTATTATTTCCCTGTGCATTTTCCTTCATTTCTCTTATCATAGCCTGCATTTGTTCATCTAATTTGTGACCAAAATCAACCAGTTCTGTGAGCAACCTGATCACCAGTGTTTTGAACTGTGCATCTGATAGGTTGACTAGTTCTTGGTCACTTAACAAAACTGGCTCTGGGGCTTTTAAAATCCTTTGAGCCATCCATTTTATTTTATTTTATTTTATTTTATTTTCCTTTGGTCTGGTTGCGTGTTACGTATGAGGGGCGGAGCCTTAGGTGTTCACCATGGTGGGGTATTCCAGTCGCTGGGTTATGAGGTTGTATGTGGGTATGGGGTCCAAGAGGGAACAATGGTGCTTGCTCCGCTCTCTGTGGGATCTCAGTCTCTTCCGCTGCTTCCCCCGAGCAAGCTGGGCCCCTCTGGTGCCAATTCCCGTGTGGGTGGGCTTGTGTATGCCGTGGGACCCTCCAAGGACCTCTCCTGTGAAGCTGGGAGTCCCTCTCTGCTCCTCAGTCCCCACAGGTGACCTCAATCAGTGCCCCAAGACTCTATTTCCCAGTGCTGGGATCCTGGGTTGAGCGCAGTGCCTTGCTCCACAATTGCCACCTGGCTGGGTCTGCTGTTTGCCACCCCTCGGATGGGGTCTGCCAGCTGCTGCTTGCGCACTTAGGGTCTGCCTGCTGGGGTCTTGCGCAGATGCCTTGTGCGCCAGGTCCCAACACTCTCTCTGCTCTCCGCGCTGCAACCCTTGCCCGGCTGCCCGACTCCACCCCTCCTACTGGTCTGGATGAACACATCCATTTTCTTGGTTGTCCAACTTCCATTCAGATCAGTTTTCTGTAAACTTTGGTTATTATTCTGTTTCTAAATTTTGGTTGTCCCTATCTTAGCTGTGCAAGGAGGTATAGTGTCACAAATGTTTTTAATGTTTGTCTTTATACTCCCCAAAAGAGGAAACTATCCCAAGAAAGTAAAATCTTTGAAAAAACAGTGAGAGCGTTTGCTATATTCCTAAAATTATAAAAGCAACTCAATGCCTACCACTCAGAATAAGCAAAATAAAAATGTAAAGAACCATATTTAAACTATGTAGATACAAAGAAATGTTTATATACAATACGACTGATTAAAAGATACTATTCAGCGACAAAGGTCAGATACACATATGTGTGTTCATGAATCCCCTCACATCACTCCCTTGATTAAAACACTTCAATGTCTCCTCACCAAGTAGGGATTTACAACCATCCTCTGGTTCTTGCTCCATTGCTCTCTACCCTTCATCTCTGCTAAAGATCTCGCCCGAAATTTGGCATACTTTCTCATGCCTCCTCATCAGAATGCCTCCTCCACAACCTTCTTCTAGTAATAAACTCCTGCCGCCCCCTCCATTCAGACCTAGTTCAAACACCTGTGTTTGAGCCCATCAGCCAGAGTTTTGCGGCCTTCTCTGCACTTCCAATAACTGTGCACAATCCTTTATATTATATCATTTTAATTGCTAATGCACATGCAGCTTGCCCCCACTAAACTGTGGGGGCAAAAATTATTGTTCATATTTGTGTCTTTGGAGGCTGGAATTACAATAAAGGCTTAATGAATGAAACAAAATGATAAACAGTAAACGAAGGGTTTCAAGGACATGGATTTTTTTCTTTGTAAAGTTGCTTAGATAAGTGATTTTAATTTAAATCACTTTAAATAAATACGGATATTTAAACAAAAATATTTTCTCCCTTTTCAGAATAATGTTCTTCAAGTTAGGCAGCAGCTTCTTAATGACTATGGTTATACGTCATCAGACCACAAGCTGACTTGCCAAAAGACACAGAACAAAAATATTCTTACTGCCAGCATTTAGCCACAGCTGCCCTCTAAATGATGTCCCGACATTCCCTTCCAGGATAGTTTATTAACAGTTTTAATCCAGTCCTTAAACTTTAGATAAAAAGCATAAACCGGCCAGGCCAGATATTAAGATCAGTGAAGGAAGAACTTGTTCCCTTCCCTTTGTTACCTGAGATGCACACAGGACATGAAACCCCACAACTACGGCTTGTTTACCACACTATAGTATTTTGGAAGAAAGGAGTAACTCCCTGAATGGGAAGAAAGAGGAAAAAAGAAAAACCAGAATGCTAAGCAGGGGCTTCAGACACTTTCAAGAAATAGCCCCTTTTCAAATCAGCCTCCTCCAGTCCCAGCAGCAGCTGCGGAGAGGAGGGGGAAGTCCACGTGTGAGAAATCCCACAGCCCTGGGGATTTCACTCCGAGAAAAGCTTCTCCTTTCCCAAGTAAAAGGAAGACTCCGACTTTCAGTGTGACAGCGCGTGGCGCTACGTCCAGTACGGAACTGCACACACACACACACTGGCAGCACACCAACAGGCGGAGGCGGGAGGCACACAGGGAAAACAGAAAGCGGGTCTGCCTGGCTTTTGCGGTTACGTCAGCACTCGTTTTTTTTTCGGAGCAGGAACTGGAACTGTTCCAGGCCAAACAGTTGAGACTCTGTCCAAAGACAAATTGGTGATTATCTGATTTCAGCAGCGCTGATAATGCCTGGCTCCTTGCCCAGGCCTGTGAGAAATGCCTGCAAGATCTTCTCACTGGGTTTCTGTTTCTCCTAAAAGCCCTGTCTAGCCATAAATGCCACTTTTGTGGGATTTTCTCTGTCCTTCTGCCCCCTCGGAAACGTGTTTTCTCTCAGAGTTTTCAAGGACGACCTCCAAAAGGAGGCCTGGTGAAGAAGGGACCCGCAGGCCGCGGGGAAGGCCCGGCCGGGCCTGGAGGCTGCAGGGCCAACAGCTCCACCCCTCGGCCGCGCACTCAGCAGCGCCCTCCGGTCCGGCTTGTCCCACAGAAAAGCAGCCCGTCCTGCTACGCCTAGACCCCAACACCTCTTTCCTCTTGTCCGCAAGGTCTCTGTCCCACTCGCCACAGCCTATGACCACAGGACCCCCTAGGCCTCGCCCGGCGGCCTCCGCCCCACGGGACAGGCCCTTCGGCCTCAACCCAAGGCTGGCATGGAAACCGCCCCACGCGCCCCGCTCCCAGCGTTCTCCAAGGAGGCGAGGCCCCCCGGGTCGGGGGTGCTGTGGGACCGGCCGGAGACAGGGCGGAGGGGTCCCCAGGGGTACAACCACTACCAGTTAGACGACGTGCTTCCGCGGCAAGCAGGGGCACTAGAGCGGTGCGAGGTGCGCAAGCTGCGGCTGCTGCCTCCCCACAGAAGGTTCTGGAAGTTGGCTGTCTGGGCATGCGCAGTGTGCCCCTTAGGCCCCTCAGGCAGCACTTCCCAGACACAGGGTGAATCCAGGCTGGGAGCCTTTGTTCGTGGGCTACTTTTCTCACCTCTGTGTGCATATCTACCGAGCGACTACTGTGTGCCAGGCTCAGTGCTCAGCCGTGGGCTTGGGTGCAGATTCTCACACGCCTCCCTTGTGGTGGCAGAAAGAGATGTTAACCATAGGATTGCAGGTAACATTGCTTTGGAAATGAGGAGAGTGAGGACAAGCACGAGGTGTCCTGAGAGTCTATGGAGGAGGACCCGACCAAATCTGGGCATCAAGGAAGTCTTCCCAGGGGACATGCCAACATGGATATCTGACTAAGGTGGTAAGATTACTAGGCAGTAGGGTAGGGAGGCAGAGCAGGCACAGCATTTCAGGACAAGAATCAGCGGGAGCAGAACTATGCGATGGGAAGGAGCATTGTCCATTTAAGGAACTAAGCAAAGAGAAGGTGATAGAGCAGTTATGCAAGAAGAGGCTAGAAAGGTGGGCAAGGGTAGACCATGCTGGGTCTTAGTCTTTATTCTAAGAACTCTTCGTCTTTGTTTCTTTGCTAGAAAGAATGGTCTTGAGTGTTATGATGCTTTGCAGTTGATAATGCATTGTTGCCATTAATTTTAACAACCTGAGAGGTCACTTAATAGTTTTCCCAGCTGAGGGAACTGATGCTTGCAGAAGTTAAGTATTTTGCACTGTCATTAAGTAGCAAGGCTGGACCTGAACCCACCTCCACCTTATGCGTGGTCACAGTCACTACGACAATTAAGCAAACCAACTGAATAAGCTATATCACCACAAGTTTTCTTCAAAAGTATTTCTGTGATGTTGTATTAAGGCATTAATAATCAATCCATCTAGAAACCAGTCCAAAAATGTGCAGCATGTAACAGAAAATGCTAATATCTGTTTCTCCCTTAATTTACAGCATGCATTCTCAATTGGGGAGATGGGGAGTGTTGTCCTCCAGGGGGAAAATTGGTTCTTAGGGAGACTAAAAAAAATTTTAGATATCAACAATGATTAGTGGCACACTAAAGTTCAACCCTACCCAGCAAAATCTTACTTCTTTCCTAATACTATCACGTATTGCTTAACAACTGGCATACATTCTGAGAGATGTGTCATTAGGCGATTTCATCACTGTGCAAATATCAAAGTGCCCTTACACAAACTAGATGGTGTAGCCTAGTATGCACGCAGGCTACAGGAGTACGTGGCAGATATTGCAGTGATTGCAGACCACTGCAGTGAAGCAAGTGGTGCAATTAAGCAGGTCATAGTCTCTTTGTTAGTGAGAGGCTTGCATGTTTTTACATTTGTTGTAAAAAATGCAATACCTATGGAGCACAATAAAACAAAGCACAATAAAATGAAGTATGCCTGTCTGTGGTATAGCCTGTTGCTCCTAGGCTACAAACCTGTACAGCATGTTACCGTACTGAGGACTGTAGGCAGTTATAATGCAACAGTAAGCACTTGTGTATCTCAACATACCTAAACATAGAAAAGGTACAGTAAAAATGCAATATAAAAGATTAAAATAGTGGATTGGTATAGGACACTTATGAATGGAGCTTGCAGGACTGGAGTTTTTCCGGGAGAGTGAGTGGTTGGCGAATGTGAGGGCCTGGGACACTACTGTATACTGCTGTAGATGTTGTAAACACCCTGCACGTAGGCTACACTAAATTAGTTTGTAAAACTTCTTTAATAATAAATTAACCCTGACTTTTAACTTTCTAACTTTCTAAGCCTTTTAATTTTTTCAACTTTTGACTCTTTTACAACACATTAAAACACAAATACATTGTATGGTTGTACAAAGATATTTTCTTTCTTTATATCACTATTCTATAAGCTTTTTTCTACTAAAAAATGTTTTTAACCCTTTTGTTAAAAATGAAGATGGAAACATACCCATTCGCCTAGGTCTACACAGGGTCAGGATTATGGATATCATTGTCTTTCACCTTCACGTCGTGTGCCACCAGAAGGGAAGGTCTTCAGGGGCGATAACATGCATGGTGCTGTTGTCTCCCGTGATAACAATGCCTTTTTCCAGAACACCTCCTGAAGGGCCTGCCTGTGGCTCTTGAGGAGGTGTCACTCTTTTCAGAAATATGTCCATGGTGGTTTGCTTCATTTGTTTTTTTTTTAATCATAAATTTGCTTGTAAGCAGATACCGCACCATGAACACTCCTCTTGTCAACAAAGAGTTGAACCTTGGTAGATTTTTTTAAGAGTTGTTTTGTTTTTCTTTTTTTTTTTTTAAGTTTGGGCCCATTTGAGGACTTGCCTAAGAGCAGAGTTCCAAGAAGCCACGAGACAATGCTCCAACTTTAGGCAAGTGAGGGGATGCTTATATAAGCAGGAAAGCAAAAAGAAATATAGCTATGCATCAGCGGTTTTAGTTACATACATTCAAGGATTAGCAGTTTTATATCGGGTGAAGAGGGTATACAAATAAGGTAGGGTCATCAAGCACTTGGAGTAGGGAGTTACGGGGAAAAATGTGGAAGCAATTATTTCTACATTTTTATCAGGGTGTGGAAAGAATAGCCACTGCTGTCTGTAATCATTAGTCTTTTCCGTTGGAACTGTTGGAAAGTGTACATAGGTGGTCCTCAGACGGCCTTGGTTAGGAATTTACTGTACTCCCTCGGTTACTGATCAAGCTGGAGCAGCAGCTCAGACACCTCTCCCATTCCTTCCTCACTCGCTATTAATGAAAACCTTCTGGTGTCGAAGTCCACGTTTTCAGACTTTGTAAGGAGCTTGCTAAGGTCTGCAAAAGCTTCTGCTAAACCCCTCACTGTGAATTTTCTTGAGATTTCTTCTTTTCCTTGTCCTGCGGTTTCCTTTTCTCTTGTGTCTTCTTCAGCTATGCGTTCCTGCTCCAGTCCCAACAACTCCTCATCAGTCAGTTCCTCAGGAATGACTTCTATGAGCTCCTCAGTGTCACCCTCATCCATACCCAGGTTAAGGTTGTTTACCATCTCAACCACAGCCTTGCTGATTTTTGCAGCTTTATACTATGCTGCTACAACAGCTACAACATCACCAGGTTATAGGAATTTTTCAGCTCTGTTGTTATCTTATAGGGCTGCTGTTGTACATGCGGTTCATTGTTGATCAAAACATCATTGTGTGCGGCATGACTATTTTCTTGAGGGAGAAATTTAATTTAAATTTAAGTTAAATTAATTCATCTCACGAGGGGCACTAATAAAAAAAGTTTGAGAAACATTGTTCTACAGTAATGAAACCTACAAATTTTAGTGGACCAACCAGAATAAAGATCACACTTTTTTTAACTTCTCTTGCAGCTAGGTGTGATCATATGAGTAAGTTCTGGCTCATGGGAGGTAATGGAAAGTGTTGAGTACAACTTCTTGGATGGGTCTAAAAATGAGGGACAGCCCTGGCCAGGTGGCTCAGTTGGCTGGAGCATCGTCCCACACACTATAATATTGTGGGTTTGATTCCTGGTCAGGGCATATACCTAGGTTGTGGGTTCCATCCCCTGTCAGGATGCATATGGGAGGCAACAGATTGATGTTTCTCTCTCTCTCTCAATCTCTCTCCCATTTGCCCTCCTCTCTCCCCCCTCCCCCTCTCTCCCTCTTCCTCTCTGTCTCAAAAGCAATAAACATAACCTCAGTGAGGGTTTTTTAAATTATAAAAATAAATAAATAAAAATGAAGGTCAGCCCTTTTCCATCTTCCCACCATCCTGTACTTGGAAAGCAGACATGGTAGCAAAGTCCTTTTCAGCCATGTGCAGGAGGGCCACAACCCAGAGGTGTCCGTAAGGCAATGAGACAGAAAGAGCCTAGGAAGCTCATGGAGCAGAACCACCCTATGCACTCTAATCTACCTGCCTCTGTCAGGGAGAAATGCACTTTTATCTTAATTAGCCACTGTTAATTTGGGACTCCATTACACATAACTAATCCCTTACTCTTTATTATTATTATTGTGGTAAAAAAATATATATAACATCAAATCTACCACCTTACCCATTTATCTTTTTAATTATATTTTATTGATTATGCTATTACGGTTGTTCTGGTTTTTCCCTCTTAGTCCCCCTCCACTCAGCATACCTCACTCCCTCAGGCAATCTCTACGCCCTTGTTCACGTCCACGAGTCATGTGTGTAGGTTCTTTGGCTACTGCCTTTCTATACTATACTTTACTCTCCCATGGCTATTCTGTAACTACTTATTTGTACTTCTTAATCCCCTTACCTCTCACCCATTCTCCCACACCCACCCTCCCACTTTTTTATCTTTAACCTTTGGCATTTTAATTATGATGTGTATTAGGGTGGGCCTCTTTGTGGCCACCTTGTTTGGGACTGTCTCTGCTTCAGGACTTGCGTATCTATTTCCTTGACCAAATTAGGGAAGATTGCTTTCATGATTTTTTCAAATAGATTTCCTATTTCTTGCTCTTTCTTCTTCTTCTGGCACCCCTATGAAGTGAATGTTGGATTGCTTAAAGTTGTCCCACAGGCTACTTACAATATCTTCGTTTTTTATGGATTCTCTTTTCTTCTTATTGTTCTGATTGGATGCTTTCCCTTCCTTATGTTCCAAATCATTGATTTGATTCTCAGCTTCATTCACTCTACTGTTGTTTCCCTATAAATTGTTGTTTATTTCAATTAGTGTATCCTTCATTTCTGACTGGACCTTTTTTATGCTGGTGAGGTACTCACTAAGTTCCTTGAGCATCCTTAAAACCAGTGTTTTGAACTCTGTATCTAATAGATTGCTTATCTTCCTTTCATTTAGCTCTTTTTCTGGATTTTTTTATCCGTTCCTTTATTAGGGGCATGTTTCTTTGTCTCCTTGTTTTGGCAGCCTCCCTGTGTTTGTTTCTATGTATTAGGCAGAGCTGCTTTGACTCTGTGTCTTGGTAGTGTGACCTAATATAGTGGGTGTCCTATAGAGTCCAGTGGCATAACCTCCCCTATCACCCAAGCTGGGTGCTTGAGGCGTGCCCTTTGTGTAGGATGAGTACACTCTCCTTTTGCAGTTGAGCCTTGATTGCTGTTAGCAGGTCAGTGGGAGGGGTTTACCAAGGCCAATCAGCTGCAAGGATTGGCTGTGACCACTTACCACCAACCTCCATTCTCCATGGAGGATCAGCTCTGTAGGGGCAGAGTGGTGCTGCTCCTACATGGTCTGTAGCTGTCCACTGGATAAACTGGCCCTGGCGTTTCTGAGGTAGTACAGGCCAAGATCAGCCCACACCTGTGTTTTTTCCTGGGTCACCCTGCCTGAGCTATAAAGCAATCTGAGATGGCTGCTACTTGGGCTGGGATTGGACATTTCCAGGTGAAGCCAACCTATGAATCTAGACTGCTAGTTCCAGGCTTGGGGCTCACTGAGGCCAGCTGCCGCTTGTTTGAGAGAATTTAGGAAATTGTGAAGCTGGAGACAAGACTATTCACAGGGAAAAGAATCTTGGGTGGGCCTGTAAATTGGGTGGGGCTGAGTCTTTAGGGATCTCCAAGGTGGGTCAAACAATGTTAGCCGAGTTGATGGAATCTCAAATATGGCACCAGTTTGCCGGCTCTGTGGGGAAAGGGCCCAGAAAAGGGACAATGGCCTCTGCTTGCCTTGATGCCTGACGCTTCAGCCTCCCCCTGTATACCAATGGTGCCCCTCAAGCCACCACCCTGTCACTGGAGCCCAGAGGTAGTGAATCTTAGTAGGTGAATCTGTGTGTGGGTTCCTTAAAAGGAACCACTAGGGGCTCCAGCAGTTTCTTCCATTGACTCAATCCCCATTGTTTTTTGTAGCCAGCAATTGTGAAGACTTATCTTCCTGGCGCTGGAACCCTGGCACTGAAACCCTGGGCTGGGCAGTGTGGTGTGGGGCTGGGACTCTTTGCTCCCGAGATATCCCTCTTGAATTTTCATCCACCACATATGGATGTGGAACCAGCCAGTTCCACATCTGCACGCCTCCTACCAGTGTGGATGGATGTGGTTTCTTTAATTCCATATTTGTCAGACTTCCATTCAACTCAGTTTCTGTTGGTTTTGAGTTATGGCCACTCTACATTTCAGCTGAATTTAATTGTGGTTGTGCAAAGAGGTGAGCCATGTCTGCCCATGCCACCATCTTGACTAGAAGTTAACAATTTCTAAGTGTACAGTTCAGTCGTCTTAAGTATTTTCACATTGTTGTACAACAGACCTCTAAAACTTTTTCATTTTGCAGCACTATAACTTTATACCCACTAAAGACTAATTTTGCCTCATCCTTTCCCCTGCCTTAGGCAACCACCTTTCTACTTTCTGTTTCCAAAATTTGATTTTATATATTTCAGATGAATATTTGTCCTTTCGTGACTGGCTTATTTCACTTAGCATAACCTCCTCAGGGTTCATCCATGTTGTAGCATGGAACAAAATTTCCTTCTTTTTAAAAGTTACATAAAATTCCATTGCATGTATATACCACATCTTCTTCACCCATTCATTTGTCAGTGGACATTTGGATCGCTTCGCCTTTTCAAATAAGGCTCTTGTGAATAATATGCTACTGTGGACATGATTGTGCAAATATCTGAGATCCTTCTTTGAATTATTCTGGACCTATTCCCAGAAGTGGAATTGCTGGATCATATGGTTGTTTTATTTTTAATGTTTTGAGGAGCCTCCATATTCTTTTCCATAATGGTTGCACTATTTTATGTTCCCACTAATAGTGCACAAAGGTTCCAATTTCTCCACATCTTCACCAACAATTCTTATTTTCTATTTTTTTGAGAGTGGCATCCTAATGAGTATGAGGTGATATATCATTGTGGATTTGATTTAAATTTCTTACTCTTTCATGATTGTAATATTGAGTATTTTTTCATGTGCCTATTGGCTATTTGTATGTCTTCCATAGATAAATGTCTATTCAAATCTTTGCCCACCTTTTAATTGTTTTTTTGTTGTTGTTGCTGTGTTGTAGAATTTCATTTTATATTCTGGATATTAACTCCTTATCAGATATATGTTTTGCAGGTTTTTTCTCCCATTCCATAGGTTGTTTTTTCACTCCATTGATTGTTTTCTTCATTGCAAAGTTTTTAAGTTTGATGTAGTTCCATTTATCTATTTTTCAACTAATCCCTTGTTCTAACTAATCATTAAAAATAATAATAAATGAGGCTTCTGGCCAAGATGTAGCCATAGGTAAATATGCTTTGCTTTTTCACACAACCAAAAGAAGGACAACAAACAATTTAAAAAGAAGAAACAGCCCTGGCTGGTGTGGCTCAGTGCATTAAGTGTCAGCCTGCAAACCACAGGATTGCTGGTTTGATTCCCAGTTAGGGCATATGCCTGGGTTGTGGACCAGATCCCCAGTAGGGGGTGTGTGAAAGGTAACCACACATTGATATTTCTTTACCTCTCTTTCTCTCTCCCTTCCCCTCTCTCTAAAAATATATTAAAAATAATAAAAACAAAAAACAACCAGAACTACCACAAAATCGAACTGTATGGGAGTCTGACAAACAAAGAGTTAAAGAAGAAACATTCATCCAGACTGGTAGGAGGGGAGGAGATGGCAGCCACAATGGAAAGAATGTGCAGCAAGGCAGCAGATGGTGGACCAGGAGCACCCACATTCAGGTGTGGATAAAACAGGAAGAACAACTGGGGAGAGAGACAAACCACATAACCCAGGGTTCCAGCGTGGGGACACAAAGCCTCAAAACCTCTGGCTGTAAAAACCTGTGGGGGTTGTAGTGGCAGGAGAAACTGCCAGTCTCACAGGAGAGTCCATTGGAAGGACACATGGAGTCCTACACAAACCCACCCACCCAGGGCATCATCACCAGAAGGGCCTAATTCAGTTGTGAGTAGTATGGGAAGTAACTGAAAGCAGGCTGAGAGCCATGCAAGCATTATCTCTGATCTCTCCCTCATATACAGTGCTGCAATGCAGTGAAGTGGGTTGCCCCACCCTGGTGAATACCTAAGACTCCACACATTATAACATAACAAGTGCACTGAGACAATATATATATATATCAAATGAAAGAACAGATCGAAACTCCAGAAAATGAATGAAGCAAAAAGGAGATAGCCAACCTATCAGATGCAGTGTTCAAAACACTGGTAATCAGGATACTCACAGACATGACTGAGTACAGACACAAAATAAAGGAAGAAGTGAAAGCTGTGCAAAGTGAAATAAAGAAAAATATACAGGAAGTCAGCTGTAAAGGGAAGGAAACCAGGACTCAAATAAACAATTTGGAGCTGAAGGAAGAAATAAACATTCAACCAAGACAGTGAAGAAACAAGAATTCAAAAAAAAAAAATATGAGGACAGGCTTAGGAACCTTGGAGACAACTTTAAATGTTCCAACATCTGAATCATAGGGGAACCAGAAAGAGAAGAACAAGAGCAAGAAATTGAAAACTTATTTGAAAAAATAATGAAGGAAAACTTCCCCAATCTGGTGAAGGAAATAGACATGCAAGTGCAGGAAGCTCAGAGAGTCTCAAAGAAGTCAGACACACAGAGGGCCACACCAAGACACATCATAATTACATTACCCAAGATTAAAGATAAGGAGCCCGTTTTTATTGAGAGTTGAATAAATGCTTGAATTTTATTACTTTGTCTTCAACTTTAAAAAAAATCCCTTCAATACAGGAAAACAATTTTATTTTCTAGGATATAAAATATTGTTCTTGCATAGATTAACAATGGTATCTCAATTCTCAAAACTAGTGGCCTCTTCTCCTGCTATCATTTTCATTAGTAATCTGCAGCATTTGAAACAATTGCCTGACATTCCTTCTGGAAACTTTTCTTTTTATTTTTTACCTCTGCTTTAGACTACTGACTAATAGTCACATCCGAGCTGTGCAATTTCAAACAAGTTACTTCACCGCTCTCTCTCTCGAATCTTCCTACTTTCCAATAGACATTAAAATGAAAGATAAGGGGTCTTAAAAGCAACAAGAAAAAGGAGAGTATTACCTACAAAGGAACTCCCATAAGACTATCCACTGAGTCCTCAAAAGAAATCTTACAAGCACGAAGAGGCTGGAAAGAAGTATTCCAAGTCATGAAAGGCAAGGATCTACATCCAAGATTACTCTATCCAGCAAAGCTATCATTTAGAATGGAAGGGCAGATAAAGTGCTTCCCAGACAAGATAAAGTTTAAAGGAGTTCATCATCACCCAGACCTTATTATATGAAAGATTAAAGGGACTTATTTAAGAAAAAGATAAGAAATATGAACAACAAAATAACAAGAAACTCACAACTATCAACAACTGAACCTATAAAACAAAAAGAAACTAAGCAAACAACTAGAACAGGAGCAGAATCACAGAAATGGAAATTATATCGAGTGTTATCAGTGGCAGGGCGGAGAATGGAGGAAAAGGTACAAGGAATAAGAAGTATAAATGGTAGGTACAAAATAGACAGGGGCTGGTTAAGAATAGTGTAGGAAATGGAGAAGCCAAAGAACTTATATGTATGACATATGGATATGAACTAAGGCAGGGGGTGCTGGAGGGGGTTGTGCTTTTAAGGGGCACATACGAGATCATGGCCACTTAATTTGGAGGTTTGGATTAGCAGACAATAAAAAACCCAAGTCAAAGGTGAATAGTTAAGCAACTTATTAAGCAAGAGCAAAAAAAAAAAGCAAGAATCAAGAGCATACATCATCAGACAGGAAATCACCAACACCTAGGAAATCACCTGTACAGACACTAGGGAATCTTGGAGACAGCAGCATTCAGGGTTTGTCTGCGAAAAGTTCTGCGTGAAGCATCTTTCCCTTGGGTGGGATTCCAAAGTCTCACTTTGGGGGTTCTGGTTAAATATGTTTTAGACAGAATTGGCTATATGCCAAGGCTCTTTCATGACTCGATTGACTAACTGTTCCCTTCAGGAGAATAGCCAGTTCTTCCCCAAGGGAATGATCAGTGTTTACAGCTACTGAGTTAAAAATTAAAGGTGCTTAGTTTTCCATTGAGAAGGGCTAGTTCTCCCCGAAAGACAGCACACCTATATTTCATTCTTACAATAAAAGTTCATGGCTCAGGCATAAACAGGGGGGATTCTTAATATTTCTTTAACCCATCAGGGTTGCAGTGCAGAGGGTGATAAAGAAGAGAAAAAAATGGGACAATTGTAATAGCATAATCAATAAAATATACTACTACTCTAATAATAATAGTAATAATAATTAACTAGCATAAATGGCATAAATAACAAAATGAGCTTACCACTGTAAAAAATGATCTGGTCCTGGAAGAAACTAAGATGCCTTTTAATTTATCATAGTATGTTGCGGCCACCGACCGGCAGTGACCACGGAACGCTGCAGATGGCCCGTCGACACATGAGAAAAACATACACAGAGACAATCAGGTCCTGTGGGGAAGTGGGAACGAAATGGCCACTCTCTCTAGTGGGGAGCGCCAGGCCACCCTCCCTAGGGGAGAGCAACCTAGAGGAGAGTGCTCGGTTCCCCCACTGAAAAGATTTTTTATTGGGTTCATTTGCATAAGAATTCAGATAAAGCTCATTACTCATTGCCAGGAAGAAAGTATCAAACAATAGACAACAAGGAAGTCTAAGGGCTTATTTTGAGTCGGGGTCAAAAAGCTATAAAAGACCTTAAGGAACAAACTTACTTCCTCCTTGGACCCTTCTCATTCAACTGAAAGCATTCTAAACAAAGCAAGTTTCACAGGATTTTATATATTCTTTCTTAGGCCTGATCACCTGAGGACCCTACCCTTTCCAGCATAGGGCAGCACCACCCTGTCATTGTTTCAGGTTTAGGTAGAGCAAGGGAACTAAGGCAGCCAAGAGATTAGGAGATTTTTCTCGCAGACCATGAGGACTCAGGTTTTGTCAAAGCCAAGGGGTGAGGGTCCATCACCCCCTTTTGCCGTAGCCCCCAAAGTCCTTTCTTGGGGGCCTCCCACGTGATGGTGCCTGTCTTAGGTCATTCCCCCCTTGGGGAATCTTACCCATCATTGGCTAACTGACCAAGCATTGGGGACCAGGCAGGTTGAAGTAAAAAGGAGCAGAAGCAGTACTCCTGCCAGGGAGATAAGTTTTTGTCTCCTTGCTGGCTTATGGCCCAAGGTTGTTTTCTCAGCCTTAGCCTTGGCAGGGGATACAGCTTCTGATACCAGACAGGGAGGTTCCCAACAATAGTAGATTAAGAAAACATAAATAAAGCCAAATATTATGTAAATAGTAAGGAAATTTGAAAAGTGCATCACTTATCTGGACTTTGATATTTCCCATCTGGAAAACACATCTCCAACTCTTGTTTTTTGATATTGTTATAGTCATTATATAACCTATTCTTCACCCAGGTGAGCAGCAGTGAGTATCCTGAGGGCTGCCAGTGATACTGGTTTCATATCCCTTACTATAAGTCATCCATTTATGTGAAATGAAAGTAAAGCATGCAGAAATTCCCTTGGATCTGAGAGTAGGGTTTCCCCCAGCAGAACTGTTTGATCAGCATAAATCAGCTATGAATACCAGCCAATCAGAGTTTAGGAGGGAAATGTATTTCCTAAATAAATATGATTCCCAAGAGCATATTCTCTAAACAATTTCTCAGGCTCGAAATCCAATTGAGGACTGATTCAGTAGAACTTCCTTCTACCACCATGAAGAAAAGTGGTGCTCTTCTGCTTTTGGGTTTCACCTTCCTGATTCTGATTGGAGTTCAAGGTGAGGAGTTCTGAGTTACATTAGGTTAGCAAAGTGAGAGATTTAAACTGCTGTAAAAGCCCCTTGATTTGCACAGTAGAGGTGATTGCTTTTTTTGCATCAGAAAGTGATATGAGTCATTCATAAAAGCTTCTCAGTGTTGTTATATATTATACAAAGTTCATATCTTAGACTTACCAAATTAAAAAAAATCTTCTCAGTCTTAGTGTGTGAATTCCTGGCTGGTTGTAAGTGTCTGTGCTTAACCAATTAAAGATCCAATAATCAGAAAAAATTTCCTAATCTGTTTACTATCTATCTTTGTTACTTTGAGCAAATTAGTGAACTTTTCTAGATTTAAATTCCATCAGCTGTAAAATGGAGATTTTATAGTTATGCTTTTTCTACCTATCTCATGATGTATGGCACATAGTAAGTACTGAGTAAATATGCATATATTTGTATATAATAATTCATATGTTATATAATTCTTACTGTTATATAATTCTTATATATCATATATATGTATATATGAAGAAGAAATTAAACCCTTGCTGGTATGGCTCAGTTGGTTGGAGTGCTGTTCTGTATGCCAAAAGGTTGGGGGCTTTATTCCTGGTCAGGGCAGATACCTAGGTTGTGGGTTCTATCCCCAGTCACAGTGCCAGCTAGAGTGCTGGTTGGGGTGTGTGTAAGAGACAACCAATCAATGTTTCTCTCTCTCTCAAATTAATAAACGTATTTTTCAAAATTAAAAAAAAAGAATTAAGAAGTGAAGAGAGTCCTAGCTGGGTAGCTCAACAGGTTAGAGCGTGATCTCAATAGGCCAAGGTTGCAGGATTGATCCCTGATCAGGGGACATACAAGAATCAGCCAGTAAGTACATAAATAAGTATAATAACAAATTTCTTCCTTCCTTCCTTCCTTCCTTCCTTCCTTCCTTCCTTCCTTCCTTCCTTCCTTCCTTCCTTCCTCTTTCTTTCTTCTTTCCTTCCTTCCTTCCTTCCTTCCTTCCTTCCTTCCTTCCTTCCTTCCTTCCTTCCTTCCTTTCTTTCTTTCCTTTCTTCCTCTCTTTCTTTCTTTTCTTTCATTTCTTTCTCTCTCCCTCCCTCCCTTCCTGTCTTTCTCTCTCTGTCGAATCTATTTTTAAAAAGGAATGAAGATAGTGTATTTTAAAGAATTTCCAAAAGTTTAAAGTACTATTAAAAAGCGAGGCAGTGGGGAGGATTATGACAGTGGTGATAACTGGTTATTATACATAGAACTTTCTGTCCAAACCAACACCAACTGTATTCTACCAAGGTCACATAGTACATGGCTTTGGGAAATGCTTAGGAAACTGTGGTTCATATTAGCACACATGAATTAGGTATCTGTGTGTCTGGCCTGCGATAGGCATTTCTTAAATATTGTGAACATCTTTTTTCCTAAAGTTGTATAATGTGGTAGTTAAGAACAATGCCTTTGGACTCAAAGTCTGTATCTGCCCCCTAAAAGCTGAATGACTTTGTTCTTAACTTATTTGAACTTTAGCTTTTTGTCTATATCATGGAGGTAATATTTACTTCAAAAGTTTGTGGCCATGTTTATTAGACACTAAATGATAGTAATAACCATGACTAAGTCAAATACATAATTTTTGTGGATCACTGAATTTGAGACATTGCCCTACACCAGTGTGTGCTACCCATTCTCTTTCCCTTAGGATCTCCAATGAGGACCAGACGCTGTTCCTGCATCAGCATGAAACAAGGGATGATCCACTTAAAATCCTTAAAGAACCTTCAACAGTTTCCCCCAAGCCCTTCTTGTGATAACACTGAAATCATGTAAGTAAAATCTCATCCAACAAGCATGCATCATATTGGCAGAAACATTAAATTGATTGTGATTATTACCCTCAGAATGCTCACCCATACAGACACTTAAAACTCAGATGGTTGTTTCTCTGTAAATCTGACCTACTTTTTTATTTAAAAAAAAGCAACTAAGTAATTGCGGGTAGAGATTAAGAATAAATGTTTATATATTATAAAAATAATACATGTTCATTGTAGAAAATGTTAATGCAGATAACCCAAAAGAAGAAAATAAATATTTATAATTCTTTCATCCAGTGACAAATACTGTTAACTCCTTGAAATGTAGTTTTCCAGATCTCTCACATTTGCTTTGTGTGTACATATATAAACACAAAGTATATATACATATATTTATAAATACAATGTATATACACAAGTAAAATCATACACTACCTACTATTTTGTAATCGGTTTTTTCATTAACACTGTATCATGACCATTTCTTCATGTCAGTAAATCTTCTGTAATAATATCATCTTTTTCTAGTAATATCATTTGTAATGGCCAAATTATATTCCAGCATATGGATGTACCGTGATCTGTATGATCAATGCCCAAATGTAGGTTACTTCCAGTTTTTTGCTATTGAAATTAAACTCATTATGGCAATATTGTGTCTTAAATTCTTTCCTAATAATAATACCTTTCTAGAAAGTAGAATTTCTTGTTAAAGTATGTGCATACTTTAAGTCTTTTGAAGCCTAAACCAAGGATGATGTGGAGAATGGCTACTCTTAGTCTCAGAGTGCACTGAAAAATCAAAGAAAACAGTCTTTAAATTATTCCTGGAGAGTGTGCTGTGTGATTTAAAAAATTCAACCAGTCTGTTAATCTTGTTTTAAAATAACATTTTATTATGTTATAAGTAGTTTCATTAGAAAATTTGGCAAAATTCATGCTGATTTTTATTGTTTAAGAAAAAAAGTAGGTATTTTATTTTACTTCTTCAGTTAAGCATAAATAGCTATTTCCAAAACAAAAGGACCAATATCATCTTTAGATATGAATTTCTCCTATTGCATATATCTGTTGGATTTTTAAAATTTATGGTTATGTGCTATCCTAGAAGTTTATCTATGTCCCCTCACTCATTTAGAAAATGAAAGGGCAGGTGGAGGGATTAGTCAAAGAATGTATATACCTAGCTCATGGACAGACAATAGTGTGGTGAAGTCCAGGGGAGGTGGGGGGCGGGGGCTGGGTGGAGGTGGGTAAAGGTGGAGGGAAATGGGGGACATCTGTAATTATTGTCAACAATAAAAAGAAAAGGAAAGGCAAGAAAAAAGACTGGAAGTCTCAGATACTTATAGTAAAGCTGTAAGTATACTCTAATTGGGGAAGCACTTAAACTATTAAAAGTTTTTAAAAGATATCTTGTTGCTATTTCTTTGGCAGTGCTACAGTGAAGAATGGGAAAAAAACGTGTCTAAACCCAAATTCAGAAAATGTGAAAAAATTGATTAAAGAGTGGGAGAAACAGGTTGGTAAAAAGTAGGAACAAAATGTTCTTTCTCTTAAAAAATTAACTGGAAGACAAAGAATCTGTGTAGTTCTTTTAAAGGTACATTTTAAAAATTTATATTTTTGTGCTCCTATTTTGTTCCTAGAATGATGTCCTCACTTGCAGTATAGTTACATTCCTGCAGAGAGTATCTCTTGTCTATCACGCCACTAGAATGTAGGTTCCATGAGGGTAGGGAGCTTATCTTTCTTATTCAACACAATAACTATGTATTGAACTGAACAGTAGCCTACTGAGGATAGAAAAGTAATACGATATACTACTTTCTTACTGTAGCAAATATTCTAATGATAAATTAAAGTACAATGTGGCTTTGGCCAGGTATCTCCGTTGTTGAAGCATCAAGGTCGTGGGTTTGATCCCCAGTCAGGGCACATACAAGAATCAACCAATGAATGCATAACTAGGTGGAACAACAAATCTGTCTCTCTCTGTCTCTAAATATATATACATTATATTATATATTAAATATATATTAAATAAAAAATTAAAGCACAATGTGAAATATAAAATAAAAATATGTACAAGAATCTTGAAGATTATAGATGAAGGAGTAATTAATTTTGCTGGAGAAAGGGACAAGGAGAAACTATTAAGGAAGAGTTTTTATATCAGGTAACGTTTGATTTGGGTCTTGAAGGTTAAGTAGTTCACCAGGAGGGTAAGGATATCATGAAAGAAAGAATAAAATCATGAGACAGCTTTCCATGTTCAGGGAACCTCAGGTTTATATGGAGTTTGTAGGGAAGGAATTAAGGGATTGAGGTTAAAAGGTAGACCAGGACCAAGTGGGGAGAATACTGTGTGACACTCTGAGGTGTTATGTTTGAAGAGGACCACAGAGTATGTAGTACAGAGTGTGGCTTCCGGAGTCTGACAGGCTAGTGGTACTGCCAAATACTAGCCATGCAACTTTGGTCAAGTCACCCTCTCCAAGCCTCAGTCTCCCCATAAGAGAAAAGTGGATGATAATAGTACCAAGTTCAGAAGGCTGTACTTGGGACAGTTAGGTCATAAGCAAGGTTGGGTGAGGGTAGTAATAAACTAGGAGAGTGGGCAAAAGAAGACCAATTGGAAGGCTTCACCTCACCTCTCACCTCCTCAAAGTGGGTGAAGAGGTGAGACTCAAAAGGTGCCCCTTCGAGAGTGGAGCGACTTTAAAGCGGTTTTGAGGATAAAGAAGGACCACAGTCTGGAGAGTTCAAATATCGTATGAGAAAGGAAAAATGGTAAGATGAAGATACATTGCCCTTTCCCCCCCTCTCTTTGCAGGTCAGCCAAAAGAAAAATTAAAAGAAAGAGAAAAACATCAAAAAAAGCAGAAAATTTCAAAACAGTTAAAAGATCTCAATGTCCTCAAAAGAAGACTACATAAGCAACCACTTTACCAACAAGCATTTCGTGTTAAAAAGGTTCTTTTTCACTATACTGAAATAATTCCAATAGAGGATGGCCCCTTAATTCATAGGCTTGCTTATCTGACTAAAAATTTTAAAGTGTCATGATAAAATTGTAATTAAAGCTAGAAAGTGGTTTTTAAAATCCAAATGTTAAGAATTATTAGAGGTTATTGTTTGTCTTTATTCTTCCACCTACAACCAGCTGAATTTCATCACGCTTAAGAACATGATCTTAGTAACACCCACATGTGGACAATTCCCACAGGAACACATCCAACACTCAACAGCTGCTGGAAGAGCAGCCCTATGCTTCCAAGACAGCCTGCAGTCTCCAGAGAGTATTCTGAGGCAGACCAGCAAGCCCAGCCTGTTAGTATGCTGATAAGCCAAGCAGTTTGGAATTGAGCTGGACCTCGCCAAGCTGTCCTGGCCATCGGCACCTATATTTGAATCAGCCTACAGGCCTCACATGCAATGTATCTGAGAGATAAATGCTGTTTCTTTTTTCTGGGGACCACCACTGGTGAACCCTAGCACTTCACTTTCACAGTCTTCTATCTTGCTCCTGAGGCCACATGATTCCATCTTGCTTGCCCAGGCTGACCACGTTATTTCTGTTGCTCCCTCTTGCCTCAGTCAAGCCAGTTCCTTCCTGTTCTACCACAATTCAGTGCCTGCCTCCTCTGCTACACAGGCCATAATCTTGCTGACCTGAGTCGTTGCTCTCATTCTTTCCCCAGCACCCCACAGACCTGCCGTCTTCACCCCACTCATCTTCACTTGACCCAGGCTTCAAGATTCAGTTCGAACCTGACTCTTAAGTGAACCCCCACGGGCACTTGGATTATCTTAAAACTCTTATTTCACTTGTGCTCTTAATTATTTCAAATTGTTTTTTGTGTTTATCTAGCTCTCCAACCAGATTGTCAGCTCCTTAAGGATAGGGGCCACACTTTATTTCCCTGAAACTACCACTGTGCCTCATACACAGTAGAACCAGGTTTTGAATAATTTCCTAGTTGCAGGTGTTATAAGTAGGAGGACAACCAGACCATCTCTCAGAGCAGGAGCTGGCTATCTGTTGGCTACTCAATATTAAGTAATCCCTGGTAACTTCTTTTAGTCATTATCTTCCCACCTCTGTCCCTGCAGCCACCGGGGATGATGCAATATCCTTGTCTTATTAGGACAGGATGTAATTTGGCCTCTTCAGCAGATAAGAAGGAAATGTTTAAATATTTGTGGATATTCTGAACTGTTTTCATAAAATATACAAGGAAGCTAGAATGATAGAATCTTACAATGAGACTTAACCAAAGGGCTTTAGAAATCAACCAGTGTCCTACCTTTCCCCCCACCCTCTACAAAATTCCTGCAGCACCATTCCTGACAAGCCTCGGTTTTCTATGATCTGACAAGAAAGTCACCAACATCCTTTTGAAAACTCATTGTAGGTAAATATGGATGTCATTGTCATTAAATGTCTTTAAACTTTTTTTAGAGTTTGTAAAGTATAGTGATTATTGATGACCTCACCAGGCCTCATGAAGAAAGGGGGTTTTAAGATACCAAGAGCTAGAGGGAGCAGCACACCCTGTTAGTGGAGACATGGCTGGTATCCACTCAACCTCTACAGGGCTCAGAAACTCTTCAAGAGGAGGTTCAGTGAACTGTGTAGGACAGGAAGTCTTTGGTCAGAATTTAAACATATACCTACTTTCTCAAGTTTTGTTACTCCTTACACTGCAGATGATTTTCAGTGCTGGCCAGTGGTGATCCCGCCCACACAGCATCCTAGCTAATCCTGAAACTCTAGCTTCTTTCATGTAACTTCCCTGAGAAATCTAAATGGCCCCTAATTTGAGAGTCTGTGACCCAGTTATCATGCATCTCACAGGTAAAGTGGACAGTGTATAACTCATAACCAGAAACCACATATTATGACATATATGTAAATAATAATCATTCACCATCTATATATGTATACTCGCTAAGCAAATAATTGAGTTCAAAGCAGTAGTACCCTATATACCTTGTACTCTGAAATAGTTTCTTTGTTAAGACAGTGGTATCAATAAATGAATCATTAAGTAGAAAACAAATCTTGACTTTTTTATTGTCTTGAACATATACCTCAACTATGACATGCTTAACAGTAATTCTCACATGTCTTTATTCATTCGCTTTCATCTCAAATAAGGTGTAATTAAGATAAGGACATAGAAGCCCTTTATTTTTAAATTTTTTTAATTTTAATCATAGCTCAAGTACAGTTTTCTGTCCTTTACTCTCATCCCACATAGAAGCCCTTTAAAAAGCTCTTTGGGGACAGAAAAAAAGTCTGTGGAAAATGTGACAGCAATGCCTTATACCAACATTGACTTATAAGAGTTTATGTGGCATGAAATTTACTTCCTAATTCAGACGCATAATTCTATTCCAATGAGATATATACCCAGGGAACAAACAAAAAAATGTCCTCTTTTACATATTCTAAAAGTCTATATGTTCAAATATTATAAAACCTTAAGTAATTATGGTGGAGACCTAAGCATAAGAGTGCAGGACATTTGGGCTGGAGGTATGCAGTATGGGCTCTAAGAAGGGTGGGGGTGGGCAGCGAATATCAGCCTGTTACATCTGAAGCCAGCTGTTTGGGCAGGTGGCAGCTGCTGATTGTGGACATGACGGCATACAAGGGCCTTAACCCGAAAAACAGCAGAATGCTGTGGGAAGAGGTAAGATTCTGCATTCTGAGAAATCTGGGTTAAGATCAAAAGCCTACCACTTATTAGTGTTGTGACCGTGGTTCACACGGGCTGTTCAGCATTCCCGTGCGTCAGTTTCCTCGCTCGGGACTGTGGAGACACAGACCCGGCGCAGATCTTGGTGCGCACAAAGTGCTGAGTGTCAGTTCCACCCTTGACTGCACCTCTGCTGCCCCTTCCTTGCAGTGAAGGGCGTTTCCAGGACTGAAAAAAGTAGTATGTAGGAAAAAGGAGATTAACAGCCTGACTGACCAGTTCTCCGTATCTATATTTTTATACTCGAAGTCCAGGCCATCAGTTTCTCTTTCTGAGGCTGTATGACAGCCTCCTATTTCCCCTGCTGCCCACTTTCTTCAACTTTCATCTTCCTTCCTCACCATGAATGACAGTCAGAATGCTCCTTCCAAAGAATAACTCACAGAACACCACAACCTTGCTTAAAATTCAGTAATTTAGCCCTGACTGGTGTGGCTTAGTTTGTTGGGCAGCGCCCTGCAAAGCAAAAGGTTGCCAGTTCGATTCCTGGTTGGGGCACATGCCTTGGTTGTGCATTTAGTCCCCAGTCAGGGCACAATTGATCGAAGTTTCTCTGTCACATTGATGTTTCTCATCCTTTCTTTTCCCCTTCCTTTCTCTCTCTCTAAAAAATAAATTAATTAAAAAAATTATTTTTAAAGTAATTTAGAATGACATCAACCATACCATGACCTACCAAGCCATATATGAGTTAAGCTGTGCCTGCTTCTCTGGCCATGCTCCTTCTCTCCCCCTCATTTATTGAGCCCCAGCCTCACCTTTCTGTCTCACAAACACACTGAGTTCATTTCCTTCTCAGACCTTTGCATATGCTATTCCCTCTTGTGCTGGGTTGTCCTATATATATCCACTTGGTTAAGCTGGGACCTCTTTCCCAGAATCCCCTTTCCTGTGTGATTAATCCTAGTTTAGATTTAGCCAAAAAGACACTTGTGTGAAGTTTTTGAAAGAGAAGTGAAGGAGTGGCCATTACTCTTCATTAGACATAGTGATGGACACCTTGTTCTCCACGGGTCCAGCTTCCCTTTGCTCTCCTCTGTGTTCACCTTCTCTTCATGACTGTTGGCCTCATGACCAACCACAGTCCCAGGCCCTCCAAAGGCCTTGGAAGTGTTCCCATAGAGGCTCTGGTTACCAAGAAGCAGTGGCTTCCCACAGGCCCCTAGCAGTCCCAATTTGGCGGCCAGACAGGCGTGGCTTCTGGGATGTCTGTCAGGAGCTCTCCTTTACCCAGCTGTGCCAGTGCCTCTGACGGCCTCGTCAGTGAATCTTTCTCCAGTCCCTTGACTATCCTCCCAGACTTTCCCTTCTTGAGATCCCCTCTCATCTGTTGTAAGATCTGATTCCTGTAGTAAATAAATACTTTACTTCCATAACATTCAGAGTGGCTCTGCTTCCCTAACTGATACACCTGCACCTGAAATACTCCTCTTTGCGTGGCTGTTCCCACCTCATCATTTGAGTTGCAGCTCAAACACCACTTTAGTCTCCTTCCTCACCACCCTTCGTGAAATAGCCATCTCCTCCCGGACCCTCTGGTGTGGTGCTTTCCAAAGTGGGGTGTGCGCACCCTAGGGGTGGGTAAAATTAGAATATTTATAACATTTAATACATTAAAACATTTGAACATAATATATGTAACATATAACACTTTAACAAATAAAAAAGGAACTGAAGATGTACTGAACCCAGCAGTCGATACTGGCATCTTCAGTCAATGCCTTTGCCTGGCGGCCGTCTGTCACGTGCCAGTTCCACAACGGGGAGGGACTGGCAGTGGCCTCATTCCGTCGCTCACTTTCTGCACATTGCAATAATGAGTTGCTACTAATGTGGGCACAGTCCTCTTCAGCTAATTCTAAACTACAACCAGGATTATGAAGATCATAAGACAGATTGGTAACTAAGCCAAATTTCATGAAACGGGCAAGTGGCTTTAAAATATTTGTACTAAGAAAGCCATATGGAATGTAATACTAATAATGTAAATATAAACTAGTAAAAGAATAAACTTATGTGCAGGGGATGCCTGTTCTGATGTTACCTAGAAGAATCTTCTGACTGTTGTTTGTTTCATTCTCTTTTATCACAATCATATAAATCAAACTTCATCACATTCTGAAATTATCTTTTACAATATTTACATCATTATTTTCTGTCCCCCATCACATCATAAACATTAAGTTTCTTGACTGCAGAAAACTTTGTCCTCTTCACTGCTGCATCCATAGTGTCTACAGCAATGCCTGGCAGTTAGGAAACACTTAATATATATATTTTAGTTGATTTTATGCCTCACCCCAGGTTTTTTCCAGGCCTTTCCAAATCAATCTCAAATACTCTTACCATGATCATCCAAACTTACCATGCTCGCTCTGCCCTCAGCTTGGTCCCGCCCCATTCTTCATCTGTTCCTCTCAACACCCCCCACCCCGTCCCCCCATCAATCTGACCTTCAACTACGCATTTTCAAGTTCTGCTTTTCCATGACTCCATCCCAGAATGCTCCTGGTCACACTGAAATCCTCTCCTGTGACTTCCCTGTCATAACTTTAATGATTAAGAATTGTCCTTGGAAATAAAATTTAAATTATTTTGCTATACCAGAAAGCAGTTTGTATCTAAACAAAATTTATACATTAGAGCAATTGGTAAAGAAATCAATGAACATAGTTCATCTGTAAACTGTACTTTTGAATTTAAATGCCAGTGTTATCTCAGTCAGTTAATTAAGAGAGAGGTATTTCTTTATCCCTCCTGGGAAAATGCAAATTTGGTTTCTTACTAAAAAAAAATATAGAGACAGATTGCAAACACATGTGCTTTAGGGTGCTATCACTTCCCCTTCTGGCATGTCTACAGACAGAATGAAATAAGGTGAGGAAGATAAAGAGGCAATCTTCCAGTACTGGTAAGGAATTAATTATCTCCTAGTTTAAGAGAACACATGAGGCATTTTGACACCAAGTTAGTTGAAAGTTTAAAGGAGGGTTTTTGACCCTGCATTTTAAGGAAGTAGGTAAATCACAAGGAGCAATCAAACTGTAGTCTAGGAATAGGATCATGAACTGGGGGACATTGATAGAAGAGTAGAGGGAAAGATGTCAAATTGTATATAACTATTTGCTTTCTTTAAAAGTCTGCCATACGAATAAAGAAATCTCATTCTTTAAATATAGTACTTCATTATACTGTTTTAAGTTGACTGTTTTAATACAGAATTTGTTTTGGGTTTTTGTTTGCTTCCCCACCCCCCGAAAAGGAGCTGCAATCTCCCTCTTGGGAGCACACCTGAGGCTTTCCTGTTCCCTCCTCTTCACCACCCCCAGATGAGGAAAAAAAGAGAGAGAGAGAGAGAAAAGAAAGGCAAAAGTTGCTGGTGTTTCCTTCTCCAGGGATCCAGGCCTTGGCCTGGGCCTGTGTGTGGAGGCCCTCTCCTGCCCAGCCAGGAATCGTGCCAGGCCTTTCCCTTCCCCCTCCTGTTTCTCTGGGCACATGGTCTTTGCCTTTCTCACTCCTAAGCTCAAAGGGCCCTTCTGCCTCAAAGGGTTCCTCTGCCTCTGTAACTTGTTTCCTGAGCCAACACAGTCCAGCTTGTTACAGAACAAACAAGGGGGGGGGGGGGCCTGTGACGATAATACTATTACTGAAAGAGACTCAGGTCCATCATGTCTGCCGCCTTAAAGGAAAGATATCTCTCAATGCCAGAGATTCGTGAAAAGGAAAAGAAACGTTTATTTAGTGCTATACAAACTTACAGTAGTGACCTAATGCCTTTGTCAAAATCTATAAGTCCCTTAAAACACCCACAAACACTCACAGTCCTTCCTTCCCCTTTGCCCAGTCTGGGGTACCATATCTCAGGAAAGGAAATAGAAGTCCAGGCTCAGGCAACCCCTGGTTCTTCTCAGTAATCTGTGCTCAGCTGATAGGCCTCTCTCCGTTCTTGGCACCCTCAGCTGTGTCACCGGAATCTCTGCTAAAGCTGGGTGATGGTTCCCCCTACTACTGCTGCGGGGGTCCCCACTCTGGCAAAAGTGTATGGTCCTCTCTCCACTGCTCCAGCCATGTGGTCCTCTCTCCCCCAGGACCACGGGAGTCCCCACTCAGCCAAATCCGTGTGGTTCTCTCCTCTATGGCTGCCGTGTCTGGGTTTAAATCCCCGTGCCAATCTTCCTCTGCAGCCCCATTTCCGACTCTTCCCACACTCGGCCACACTTGCCCTCAATCTGCTGTCCTTTCCAGTTTTTCTGGTCACCATCATGGGTCTGGGCAAGTGTCACCCCATGTCATGGGGCCAATCTTCTTTGAGCTCCCACGCAGGCGCTGTAACTCAGGGGACCTGTCCCCCAGTCACATCTTGGGGGGTGTCCCTTTCCATCCCCCTGGCCCAGAGCATGGCTACAGCTATTTAGCATATTCAAGCAACCAGCCAAAGGCTATAGGTATGTTAAATGACCATGCCATGGATTAGCTGCAAAGCTACCCTGCATGTTCTTGCTCTGTGTGCCCCTTCCCCCAACTCACACCCATTGGGGGGAAAGGGTAAAAAAAAAAAAATCTTAGAATTTCCTGGACACCTTGAGTTCTGGGCCCCATTTCAAATGTCCATTTGGGCCCCCCCCCCTCTTGGCTGCACCCTCTAACAAGCTGGCTCACTTTTACTGCCCCTGTAAATTTCTAAATAAACTTTCTCTTATAATTTGGGGAAAAAAAGAATGAGAGACTATGATCTCTAAGGTTTCTCCCAAAACATTATCCCCTTTCATGGTCTGTCCAGTATACCATAGTTTTTGTTTAGTAGATACTTGATGGCTTAATTTGGCCACCTTTTATAATCATGCTCCCCGTACTCTTTTAAATATGTGTATATTTTGAAATAACTGCCATGGGGAACTAGTTTAAGATCACCAGAATGTAAGAAGACCACTTCTCTGGTCTTAAATTATTTTGATAACAATGAGATGGAAATCAAAAGACTGCAAAAGGGTCTTTATTCTCATATGCAATGCCAAATAATGTCCAGGTAGCTCTCACATTGCTCCATTTCTCTGCTTGAAGGTAAGAGTCTCTAATTGTCCAATTACTCCTGTGGGTCTCGCAAGTGGGGGTCAGACAACAAAGGGGAAGCTGTTCCTTTTGTAACTGAGTCCCTGAGGATAGCATATCCAGGGGAGGGGGGAGAGGTGTGCACACCACTTTTAATTATTTCTTGAAGTATCTTTGAAGTTGTGGGCCCTTGAGGACTTCTCACCACAATTTTCATATCATTTGCGTTACAGAAGAACCAGTTTCTTCCTAATAATTTCTAGAAATAAAAAAGCAGCAAGCATGATTTATAAGCAAAAAAAAAAGAAAGAAAGAAAGAAATAGGGAATTTGTACACATTACATGTTCTCTCCTCATATTGTATCTTGTCTCCTGAAAAGGGCACAACAAATCCTTACAGACCTGTCTTAGAAATAAAATTTAAAAATACTGGCCACAAACCATTACACTTTCCATGAGATAAAAATATTATATAAGGGTATTAGAAGATCTTAGATCCCAAGATGAGAATTTTCCTAATTGGTTCCCATACCAGTGAAATCAGTAACAGCCAGCCTCAATCACATGAATAGTTTCTCCATAGTGTAAATTAATTCTGTAGTAACTGCAGAGCAAAGCAGTGAATGGCATTAGGTTCATCCCACACAGCCAAGAAATTTGGCAAAAGGATAAGGGCAAGCCTTTGTTTCTGTTAGCCATTGATGAGATTAAATAATGACACATGGTACAGTGGTCTATTCACCAAATTATCAGAGATCTTTCAAAGGCAGCTAAAGCGTTATCATGCTTTGAGGTTTTAAGTGTAAAGATATAGAGAATAAAACCATTAAATGATTCTTGAGAAAAATCTTGACTTTAAGAAATTGGCTACGATGTTTTAAGAGAAAAATCAAATCAAAGAAAGTTGATGGAGCTAGTTCCTGGTGAGCTTGGGTTGATAGACATGTCCGAAGGCAGACCTGATAGTTCTCACCATCCACAAAGAGGAAAGGTAGATGGAATTGTAGGCAAAACTCACATGAAGCTGGAGAGAGAGGGAGTGGGGGAAAGAAAGAACAATACAAAATTAAACTTGTCTTGAAAAGAGCTAAAATTTCTTCTAGTACCAGTTTTCTGTGGAGTTCCTATGAGGTCATTTTGTGTGTGTAATTTTCTTGTTAAAAAGAAAAGCATGAGCTCCCTCTAGTGGCTACACTAACAGTTTTTAAAAACATGTTTTTATCAGAAAAGTATTGACACATGCTTGGATTTTCTGAACATGGTTCTAGTAAGAGAGACAATAACTAGAATTCACATGTTTGTTACTTACTGATTTTGAGGTAAATTTTGACTGTGGATGTCTAAAATATTTTAATTTCTTGCTTTAATAAGTCACACAATTTAAGGATAAGAAGAAACTAGAGATTGTTCATTCATTCATTCAGCCAATATTAACTGATTACCTACAACTTGCCATGCATTGCTCCAAATGCAAAGGATAGGACAGTGAACAAAACAAAATCCCGACTAAACTCATAATCTAGTGCAGAAATACAGATAAACAACTAAGCCCTCTAGTCTAGGCTCCTTCAATAAAGAAATTTTTAATCCACTTGAACTCAAATACTATGATTCATTCTACAATTATAACAGGATCTCTTCTGCAAAGCTATAAAGGATATTTTCTGTTCTAGAATAATTTACTTAAGGTTAAAGATAACTTTGGGATCAAAAAAGATGGAAATTGCCTTTTACGATTTAAGGCTAAATATAGAAATGAATGTGCCATTGATCTGGCTAATGTGTGTTAAACATACGTACATCCCATTGCACGTAATATAACCATTGTTAACATTTTAAAACTGCATATTCAGTTAGTCACTCTAAATAGATAGAGTTGTCCCTCAGGATCTGTAGGGGATTGGTTCCAGGGCCTTTTGCAGATGCCAAAATCCACAGGTGCTCAAACCCTTATTTAAAATGGCATAGTATTTGCATATAACCTACACATCCTCCTGATTACTTTAAATAATTTCTGTAGTACTTATAATACCTAATAAAGTGTAAATACTATATAAATTGTTGTTATACTGTGTTGCTTAGGAAATAACGACAAGAAAGTCTGTATGTGTCAGTACAGATGAAAGCATCATATGTAATTAGTACCTACACACATCAGCAACAATGCTACTTTTATTTCCCAAATGTTTCCATTTGCAGTTGATTGAATCCAAGGATAAGGAACCCATGGACATGGAGGGCTAACTGTATTCAGTTAGCCACTCCCACACTTAATTTTTTTCATCCTCAGTCAAGGACGTTTTTTTCATTGCTTTTATAGAAAGAGGAAGGGGGAGAGAGAGAAACTAGCACTAATTGGTTGCCTCCTGTGCATGCCCAGACTAAAGAAGGAACACACGGCCGGGTAGGGGGGTCCCAGGCACTCGCACCTGGACGAGGGACTGAACCCACAACCTAGGTATGTACCCTGACTGGGAGTCAAACTGCAGCCTTTTAGTTGTGGCATGACACTGTGACCAACCAAGCCACAGTGGCCAGGGTGGCCTTAATTTTTTTATCTATCAAAAACAACAACAAAAAATACTGTCATTGTGGTGTTTTGGGGTAAAACGAGCCTATCCACCTGCCGTCCTTGGATTAGCATGTAAAGACTTTCATCACCTGCTGCATAACCTCATTCAACTCATTTTCCTCATCTCCTTTTGTGATGCACACTCCCCTTCCAACCTTCAGTCGCAGCAAACTTCTAGCCACCCCTTAAATCCACTAGATGTTTTTCAAGCCTTTGTACCTTTATATAGGCTATTTTCTCTAGTTAGAAAGCCTTTTTTTCCTTCCTGCAGAACAACTCCTCATCTTTCAGAATTTCAGTCAAATGCCACCAAAAACTGTGAAACATTCCTATTCTTCCAGGCTGGTGTGTCCTCTATTGCTTCCCCTGATCTATTGTAAGAACCGTTTAATCCACTTTAAACTGTGCTCATCTATTTGTCTCCCTCTGTGATCTGTGAGTTTCTTCAAGGCAAATGCCCGCGCTTTATTTATTTTTGTATTTACACCACCTACCCTAGTGCCTGACATATAGATTGTGAATAAAAGCTAGTGACATAGCTGGAGTGCCTTATTCATGAGTCATATTTTGGTGACTCAAGATGAATATTCATAGCACATAAGCTTACAATTTTGACAGGAAATATATTAAATAATGTTAACATTTTGCTTTGAGAACGTTTTTTCCCTCAATAATACAACCTGACCAAATATTTTTTAAAAATTACATATATGAATGGGTTGTTTTTAAAAAAGATTTATCACTTACATTTCTTAATAACTACACAAGCACTAGATTCAATGATTAATAAAAAGAAGTCATTTTCCAAATGCAGCTGAAAATCTAATCATGTTTTTGCATAGTGTTCTTGATTTTGTGTGTGCGCAGATGTAATCAGAGTTGTCTTGTTTTGGCTGGGTCACAGATGGCCTTGACTGCAGTTGGTGTTCTGTGAAATTGTTTATTGTAAGCAGGAAAACACCACTGTTCACCAACTAATGCCAAATTTGTTACCAAATTAGTAGCTGCCTGCTGTCAGGCTACTTTCTTCTTTCTTATCTAGATACAATCAAGACTGCCTGGATTGAAATATCAGCTTCCTCATCAGCTATGAATTTAGGCAGTCAACTTGTCTGAGGATGTTTCCTCATTTACAAGGTGCAGGTAATTATAGTACCTATTTTAGAGAGATGTTCTGAGGATTACATGAGTTAATACACGTGAAATGCTTGGAACAGTGCCTGGCATAGGGTGAGTAATCAAGTGTATTTTTGTATTAACACCCTGTCTCATACATTCATTCACCACATATTTATTTTTGCACTGTAACACTGTATAAGTATGGTTTCTTCAGATTACCAGGATCTGAGTTTAAAACTCTGGCTGAAGAGTATTTAAAAAGGTTATAACAGTGTCTGATACTGAAGCACAAATTAATTTTCATTTTTTAAATTTTTATTAAAAATTTTATTTACTTTTAGAGAGAGGGGAAAGGAAGGAGAAACGAGTGAAACATCAGTGTGTGGTTGCCTCTCAAGCGCCCCCTACTGGGGACCTGGACCATAACCGAGACTTGTGCCCTGATTTGGAAGCTAACCAGTGATCCTTTTGAACCAGGACACTTGCGTTAGTAGGCTGGTGCTCAATCCATTGAGCCACAGCCTACAGGGCTACTTTGCATTTAAGCCAATCAATATACCACTTTTTTCCAGTCCACATTTTTTGTCCTTATCTGGATCACGCTGAGTTGAAACAACAAGAAACAACACAAAAAAACATTTAAAATTATACACCCCCCCCATTTACCCCTCTCGTTGCGTTCCCCCCACCCCGAGTAAAAATAGGCTAATACTATCTACTTCCAAGGACATTTTTAGCTTCGAACTATAGGATGTAGGATTAAAAATTTAAAAAGCGAACGAGTAATCCTAATCTGTTTTACAGGTTTGTCGGGACAATGAAATAAACTAATTTGCCTGAAAAAGCTCTTTCCATTTCAGAATATCTCAGGAACGATACGTAGTACAGCAGGTAGCAGACGAGTAAAAATATCGTAAAATCCAGCAGAGTATTTCGGCTGTGAAAGTAAATTTGATACTCTGAGGCTCCCGTAGTCTAGTTTGCTGTAAGAGCCAAGATGGCGCCGCCTGCTGAGCGTCCCACGTGCTGTTTCCGGTCGTAGTCGGAAGTATGATTCCCGGCCGCAGCTGAGAGGGTTACTGGTTTCCAGCGGTGTAGGTTTTTGTAGAACTGCCCGTCGCGGAGCCAGTCAACAGCCAGTATGTCCAACAGGAATAATAATAAGCTGCCCAGCAATCTTCCGCAGTTACAGAATCTGATCAAGAGGGACCCGCCGGCCTACGTGGAGGAGGTGGGATTGCGGCGCGGCGACGCCAGAGGCCGAGGCGCGACTGGTTGAGACATCCATGGGGCTGGGGAGGCGTGGAGTGAAGTTGGGATCCTGGATCGCCGCGTGTTATATTCTCGGGAAGAGAGAAAGGGTCAGGGGAGGGACATGCCTTATGGCTCGTTCCCCACCTCTTGGAAATTTGCTGTCCATTTGGACTTTTCCTACCTGCTCTATCGACCACGCTGTCACGGAGCCGTAAAGATCTCATTTTGCTCTATGGTTTATATCCCGACCTCACAGAGATGGGGAGACAAATAACTCTTCCCCAATCTCCAGCTTCCATGTAGGTTTCTTTTTTTCTTTTCAGGAACTCTTAACTTGAATTAACTAGTAACACTTGATGAATCGTGTCTTAAAACGCGTTCAACCGACTCTGTTTCCGAGAGCCTGCGCTTTGCATTGGGCTGTGTTGGGAAGGAGGTGAACATCTCGAGTGTAAGGGACAGACCCAGGAGCTTAGTTTATCTCGTTAAGCCGGGATTCAATCTCTTTGGAAGCTTGCCTGAGCTGGGTGTCAGAATTTGCTTCGGGAAAAGATGAGGTTGAAAATTAGGTTAAGTCCAGCTTATGAAGGAATTTGTATACTGACCTCATACAAATTGTGAACATTAAGGGTGTTTGAGCCGAAAAATGACAAAATGAAAGTGGTGATTTTGATATATTAATTTGGCAGCTGTGTTCTTCAGACACTCATTTTGCCTGACAGGCATTAAGAAAGTATTTGCTAAGCATTTGCTGCAGTGGTTTGTGCCTTTTCTTCACTAGATTGTGATTTGTTCATTGGCTAACACAATTACTCATCTTTTGATTGTCTTTCTCATTTCCCTCCTCCCCCAACTTTTCACATAGAAATATTTGAGTGCTTTTTAACAAATAGCGGTTTCATTGGTTTAGATCACCAGTATATATATAGATAACCTTTCCAAGGAAAATAAAGAGTAAGGAAAAAATACAAGAAATTGGGTGATATAGGCAAGACTCTTACGACGTGGAAAGCACTCTACACAACCATTGACAAAGTAATAGTTGAGAGTCTGTAGTGCTGTATTTAAGAGTGTTGGCTTCAAAATTAACTCTAAATCCTGACTCTGCTGTTGACCAGTTGTGTTATTGGGGAACATTAATCCCTGAGCCTGTTTTAATATGTAAGAAAGAGATAATTCTTACCTCGGGGAATTGCTCTTTTGTTCACATAAATACGTATGCAAATCCACATATATTTTACATACTGTGCGTCAGTATAATTCTGGCAAAGGGGATACCGTGATAAATAAGACAGATATGAGAGCTTTCTTCTCTTGGACTTATGTTCTAGTGGTGGTCGACATATTATCATACTATAAAGATAGACATAGTAAGGACTATGAAGAAAGTAAAACTGGGTGTGAATATGCCCTGATCATCTCAAGGCAGAGAGTGGTGGCTGGGTGGCGTGGAAGTGGGGAAGAGGTGGGGTAAGGATCTTGCCAGGAGCACACTGAGCTCTGGGGTATTCTCCTTACTCCTGTCAGTGGTGGTAGGGAGTTGAGAGAGTGTCTTATTGGAAGTATGTAGGGGCTGCATGCGGGTCTCTGTCTTAAGTCCTACTCTTGGAGAAAGCTGAAGGCCTACCAGTTTTGTTGGGGAGTTCAAGAGTTGTGTTTTAAAACATCTGGTAAACATCCAAACAGAGATACCGGACAAGTAATTGGATATATGAATTTGGAGTTCACTAGACTCTTTAGGGCTTATAATGTAAAGAAACATTCATTCTCATAGTGTCAGTCTGTCTCGCTGTCTCTCACTCTCACATACACAAACACACTCCTTAAAGCTGTGGTCTGGGATGGAGAGTAGGTACAGGGAACCAGCTGGTGCCTGGTGTTTCAGTGTTAGATTGTTGAGTTATTGTTACGATTAAGCATAATTAAATGAGATCATGTACACTGACTTTGGCACATAGCAAGTGCTGAATAAAAGGAAGCTTATTATCATTATTTCTATGTGTCTATTACTTTCGGCTATTAACACATCCTTTCTTTAACTCCAGGATAAAATCTTAGTCGGTATTTACAAGAAGGGAATTTTGAGTGGGTGGAGTACTTCATGTGCTTGGGAAATACATAATTTATATTTTCTGACACTGTATTTTTTAGAGCACAGATATGAGTGCTCTGTATACAGAGACAATGTAGTAGGGGTCATTTGGATGATAAATGTCAAAATAGGGCCAGAATCTGAGTTTTTGACTTTTGGCTTCACTGTTTGTTATACTCCATCACCTAAATTTCTGACAATAAAGGAAGGGATCTTTAGATGATCTATGATGTGCATAGCTTTCAGAACTTATTTTGAAGCATGAAGGCAAGGAAGGAGTAGTGTGTTTCTGCATACTTTTGCCACATGTTTTTCTCCATGCCACTATCAGAGATTTTTACTGTAAGTAATTTCTCATTCTGTATTGAGCAAGTCATATAATAAAAGATGACCAACTTAAATTTTATTTTTCTACAGTTTCTGCAGCAGTATAACCACTACAAATCCAATGTGGAGATTTTCAAACTACAACCAAATAAACCCAGCAAAGAGCTGGCAGAGCTGGTGATGTTTATGGCACAGGTAAGAAGATAATTTCTATATAAAACAAATACCAGTCGTTATATACAGTTTGCAGGGTTCTTTTTCCAGTAATACTCAACCTCATTCCACTCAAAAGTGGAAGCTTTATTTAAAAAAAAAATTAACTTTCCCTTTTTGCAAATTTTATTTTCTCTGTATGGTGGATTAGAAGATTTTGCAAGAGCTTTTCACAGAACCACCCGAGCAAAACTTTCAAACTATTTGTTTTCTTCAAATTCATTATAAAATAGATTCTAAATCATGTCACACATGTTTTAATAAGACTAGAGGAAGTATGAAAGCAGTCACAGAAATTGGCATGTTGAAGAAAAAGATGTGATTTGGAACCATCTGCCTCTATGAAATAGCCTTTCCTCTCCTGTTGCAGAAAGTCCGAAGTATGTGCATATGAATTATAGGAGAGAAAGACTTCAGAAGAGTCTTTGCTTTGTTACAGATTGGTCACTGCTACCCAGAACATTTAAGTAACTTTCCTCAGGAGCTGAAAGATCTTCTCTCCTACAATCACACTGTCTTGGATCCAGATCTTCGACTGGTAGGGCTAGTATTTGTATTGATAACTTGTGCTGTGTTTGTTGTATGTGTATGATACGTGTTTAAATGAAAATAGCCTTCCACCTAACCCTCTTTTTAAAATGTAAAACAGGATGTGTCACTCCTTTCTTAAAACTCTCCTGTGGCGGCTTCTTTATACTTAGAATAAAACTCAAACTCAACAAGGCCTATAAGTCCCTACATGACCTGCTTCCAGCCTGGTTTTGTTGTTGTTGTTTAATCTTACCATCTTTTCTGCTATACTCCTCTCTCTGATCTTTCTGTTCTTCCAGCATGCTGACCCTCCCAGGAGGTCTTTTCCCTCTTTTGAATAGGCAATTCCTTCCAGTCATTCCAATCTCATGTGCATGAAGAACCTTAATTATAACTTACTGTTTGTATACTGCTTATTCTAATAACATTTATTCACTAAATTGCCAGTTTGAACATTTAAACATTGTCACTTTAGTGGTTGACATTGGCTCCTGGCCCAGATCCTCTTTACTAAGCCAGGACACCCATTTCCCCTACCCAGTGGCCCCCAGCTGCCTTCTCTCTGGAGTAATACTGTCCTCCCGTAACTGAGGGACCTCTCACCTGGAAGGTTGCCCTTGCAACTCACAGCCAGTACCTGACCAACCTAGTGGTATGAATGCGTTTCCCCTTCCCTCAGGGCGGGTCCCACTTTGTGTTGCAATTTGCGCTCCAGGATCTCTCTCTGTCTGTTCAGACTAAAGCTCACCTCCAGCCAGGGACACGTCCTTGCTCAGCTTTTCTTTTCTCTCCCCTCTCCTGCTGCCCACCTTACTTCCCATCTGGAATAGAGAACACCCCAGACAAACTGCTGTGATGAATTGGACTCTGCTTCTAGGACCCAGCCTTTGGCATTTTAAAATTTTATGCATCAGCTTTTCAAATACCTTTACCGCAAGTAGAACTTATATGAATATTAGGATGACAAACCTTATTGATAGTGTGTACAAAACTTATAAAAATGCTCAGTCCATGTGTTCAACTTCGTTTATACTTCTCTAAGATTTTATTTATTTATTTATTTATTAAAGATTTTATTTATTTATTTTTAGAGAAGGAAGGGAGGGATGGAGAGAGAGAGAGAGAAACATCAATGTGCGGTTGCTGGGGGCCACGGCCTGCAACCTAGGCATGTGCCCTGATTGGGAATCAAACCTGCGATGCCTGGTTCACAGCCCGCGCTCAATCCACTGAGCTACACCAGCCAGGGCTATACTTCTCTAAGATTTTATTAATTTGATTAGGCCCAAAAGAAAAAGAATACCATTTCAGACAAACCAAGGTTGCAGGCTTAGAGTTGTCAACTAGTTAACTCTCTGGGTCATAGGACCTGGCAGCCCAGCCCCAGAGGCTTCAAATTCAAACCATCAGAGGACACTTATGTTGTGGACATTTTCAAGTTCCTCTAGGTTGTGCAGATTTGAGGTTTTTAAGTATGGAGACTTAGTGTGTTTCCAAGTGATAGGCTGGTTTGTAGGCATTATTAAATAAATAAAGGTGTGTGCATGTTTCTTTATAGTATGATAATTAGTAGGTTTTTAGAACAATAATTAGAAATTTCTTTGCTAGGAAACAAGGATTTAGTCTGTGTAATTAGCATTACTCTTTAGAGGAATCATTTAGAACACACTGATGGATCTTTTTTTTAACTGGCTGTTATGGTGGTCACTACTCTTACTAACGTCTGGACTTACTTTCTATCTGCTATATTTGCTATTTTTCCAGGACTTTTTGAATCATTCCTAAGTTTTTCTTCATTACACAGATAGAAGCAGACTGTATTTCTAGCGAAAGAAACAAAATACCCATGTATATTAACATATTTACTTAATAAAATCAGTAAAATGAAATTTTTATGTTACTCTTTCTCCGACAGCGTAGCTAACTTTTAATGTACTTTTTATTAATTTCTTTTTAAAGCATTATTATTTTTACTGTTTTACATTCAAACTGTCAGCACCTAGCCCGTGGGAGGCTTGTTTTCTTAGCAGTGCCCCTGATGTTTTTGAAAGCATCCTTGCATTCTGGCAGAAATACTTCCAAACTCTTTCTGTTTTTCCTGCCCCAAAACTTGGAATTAACTATTCTCCAAGGATTATTTGTTCTATCTGATGGAGAAAGGAAGTAGAGGGAAAATTTTGGCTACAAGAGTGCTATAACTGCTGTTGGGCCATTCTTAGTACTAATAATACTTCAAAAGAATGCCTTGTAGGTCCCAAATGGAATGTAGGTCATTCCATTTTAGTGTATTATGTTACCGTTACCCCACCTTACCTTTCTGGATTCAGTGCTCACTGGGGTTTTGTTGTATGCTGACCTCCCTGTGTAAAGTAGCCACGATGTATCAATTATATGCCTTGCTTTACTTCCTTTGTGGCACTTACTGTCCGAGATACTCCTGTTTACGTGCTTACTTGCCTGTCTGTCCTGTCTTTGCTGCACCCCCAGTGTGTAAAGTCCTTGAGGACAGAGATTGTCTGTTCTGTTCTGATGCCTAGAATAACGTCTGGTTAGTAGGAGACATTATGCTCTATTTTCTTATCTAAACTTTATCATTACCTGACAGTATATTTTCTTCTCCTTCCTAAGACATTTTGCAAAGCTTTGATCTTGCTGAGAAATAAAAATCTCATCAATCCTACAAGTTTGCTAGAACTCTTCTTCGAACTTCTGCGTTGCCATGATAAGCTGCTGCGAAAGGTAAAGATCAAAATTGCTTTTATTCGTATATCATTTTTCCTCAAGGTGACATACACTTTGTAGAGTGAATTCTTGATGCCTCACATTATTGGATCCAGATAAGAATAATTTTAGTAGGAAAAAAAAATCAACCATTGTGTGCATGCAATATGGTGGTAATAGCTAAACATTTATTGAATGCTTACTTTTGCCAGGTACCATTCTCAGAGCTTTGTAAGTATTTATTTGTTTACTCACAGAATTATATAGAGTTTATTATCAATAGTGGTGGTGGTGGTCGTGGTGGTAGAAGTATTTTACAGATGAAAAGGCTGAGGTAGAGTAACATGCCCAGACCCAACGTGGATTTTGAGTGGTGGGGCAGGAATATACTTGTGAACCCAGGCAGGCTGGCTCCAGACCCCAAGCACCTTTCCACTGCACTTTACTGACTCACTGAATCAGAGCATGGACCAAACATTCGTAGCCATAACCACCCCAACCTTAGCCTCCAGGAAACTGACTTTTTTTGTTATTACTGTTTCCCAGTGACTTTGTATTTGCTTATATAAATAAGATCAGGAGCTGAAGGTTTATGAAAGAAATTTAAGGAAAAAAAGGTTGAGTTCACATTTATTAACAGTAATTTTTTTCAAAGTGTTTAGAGACTGCCACCGTGTGGTTTTAGCGATTCTCCTTCATCTAACTTGTGGGATAAAAGTTGTCCGTGTGGAGCACATTTTGGACACTGATGATAAATGGAGCAACTTTTTTTTTTTAATCTTCACCTGAGGACATTTTTTCATTGCTTTTAGAGAGAAAGGAAGGAAGAAAGAAACACCAGTTGGTTGCCTCCCTCATGTGCCTGGACTGGGGAGTGAATGCACAACCTAGGAATATGCCCTGATCAGGAATTGAACCTGCAACCTTTCAGTTACAGGGTGACATTCCAACTGAGCCACAGTTGCCAAGGCACAACTTTCCTGTTGTTTTTTTTGTTTGTTTGTTTTTTAAGACATTATTTATTTATTTTTAGAGAGGCAAGAAGGGAGGGAGAAGGAAAGGGAGAGGAACTTCGATCGGTTGCCCCTCACATGCCCCCAGCTGGGGACCTGGCCCACAACCCAGACATGTGCCCTGACTGGGAAATAAACCAGGACCTTTCAATTCATAAGCCGCCACTCAGTCCACTGAGCCATACCAGCCAGGCCTTCTTATTTTAAAATAACAATTTAATTGAGATGAAGTCCACATGCAATTCATCCATTTAAAGTGTACAATTCAGTGGTTTTTAGTACATTCACAGAGTTTGCAAATATGTAGTTTTTTTAATTTGACTTCTTAGCATAATGTTTTCAAAGTTTATCCATATTATAGCATGTATCAGTATTTCTTCATTCCTTTTTGTTGCCAAATACTATTCCATACTATGTGTGGTTATTCTACATTTTGTGTATTCATTCACTAGCTAATAGATATTTGGGTTGTTTTCACTTTTTGGTTATTATGAATAATGCTATGAATATTTCTATGAATATTGGTATGGAAATATGTTTTTCTTTCTCTTGGGTATGTGAGGTCTGTCCGGAAGGCATCCAACCATGTAATATGAAAAATAGAAACATTTATTGAAGAAGATAAAAGGTACAAGAAACATTGTACATAGGACAGTGACACCTCAGTCTCCTTCAAAATTGGCACCTTGGGACCTCACACAGTTCTCCCAGTCGCCATCAGCTGCCCTGTCATATTTTCCTGAATTTCATCGACAGTCTGAAATCTCTTCCCTTTCAAAGGTGATTTTAATTTTGGAAAAGCCAGAAGTCGCAGGGCGCCAAATCTGGGCTGTAGTGGGGCTGAGTCACCTGAGTCATTTGATGTTTCACCAAAAAACTGCTCCAGTCATGAGGCATGAGTGGGCATGTTGTGGTGAAGCTGCCATCACCAGCTGCCCGTAGCTGCAGCCTTCTGAATCATCTGAGTAGTTTCCACAGAGGAATATTCCAGCTTAACACAGAATTTGGTATATATTTATTGCTCTACTCAGTCATTTTGAATGCAGTGACCATACAGTACACACATGCTCACTCAGTAGCGTCTACCACCCTCACTGACTAGTACAATGAAGTCGTCATTGTTCATGCATGTCCAGTCCAGTCCACTCTCCTTGGCTGCCAAGTTATATGAATGTTGCACAGACCATTATCATTATATTAACAATGGCTGGACTTTTTCTGGACAGATCTCATATAACTAAGCCGGGAATTGTTGGGTTATATGGTAACTCCATGCTTAACCTTTTGGGGGGCAGTTTTCCTTTGCATTTTAGGTGCTGCTTTTTGTTTTGCTTCTGGTCTTTCATGATAAAATGAAAAGTGGATAATATTAAATTCTCTTGAACATTTGTATTTTTCTCCAAAGTAATCAGAGTTTGAAATGTTGGTTAATATGTTTATGTTTTGTTTCTTTTCCTTAGACTTTATACACACATATTGTGACTGATATCAAAAATATAAATGCAAAACACAAGAACAATAAAGTGAATGTAGTAAGTACCCTTCTGTGTTCCATGTTTGTAGCACGGTACCACCATCAGTAAGTGTATGAAGGCTTCTTTCTTCTTTTTTGCTTTTAGGTGTTGCAGAACTTCATGTACACCATGTTAAGAGACAGCAATGCAACTGCAGCCAAGATATCCTTGGATGTGATGATTGAACTCTACCGAAGAAACATCTGGTAATGTATATGTATTTGTCACTTGAGAAATAGAATCTTCTGTTCATTTGTAGTAACTGCAGAGCATATATACAAGTATTTTTCTTGATCTTGAGCTGTTTAATGTAGTCGTTATAGATTAAGTCGGAAGTAAGAACAGAGACAGTCCAAATAGCTGGCAAGAGCAAGGGCTGCCACTTGCTGAGCACATACACTTCCTGCTACTTTGTTCACCCTTCGGAGCCGAGTGATGCAGTTCATCTGGAATCATTTCATTTGATGGGTAATGGGACTGAAGTGCATAGCGTTTGAGCTTAGGAGGTAATAAAGGGCAGAGCTGAGATTCAAACCCAGGTCTGTTTGACTCCGAGATCTGTGCTCTTTCCACTTTGCCACTCTGAAGATTTTCAAGTCAGTTTATCCGATTTTTGTAAAATAGAATGTTTTATGAATTTGGTTTGTTGGTGCAGTGTTTCCATCTCACATCTTTTGCTTTTCTTACTTATTTTTTTTTAAACTATAAAGGTAGTAGTATACATCATAACAGAAAATTTGGAGAAGCTGGAAAAGTTTTTAAAAAATATTGACAGTCCCACTACCCAGAGACAATCACTTTTAGTAGTTTATAATAATTCCTTCTGCCTTTTCTTTAGCATGAATTTTTACTGTTAGAATTTTGTCACATTAATAGTTTTTTATTCTGCGTTTTTTGTTCTCTTCAGTAGGTTCCTATGTTGTTAAAACACTCATTTGTGTTCCCCCAGGAACGATGCCAAAACTGTCAATGTGATCACAACTGCGTGTTTCTCTAAGGTCACCAAGGTGAGTGCCGGTAGGGCTGTGTGAAGGTGCCATGTGCCGGCGGTCTGCTCTCCAGATAGAGGGTGAAGGAGACGTGTGTGAGGAAGAGGGAGTGTGCAGACACAGTTCGTGTTACAGTGCTCTCTGTGTTTAGGCCGCTTCCCTGGTTGGTCAGTGTGTGCTTTAGAGGAGTCAGGCAAAATTATTACGAGTTTTTAAAATGCTGTGTGTTAGACAGTAGCTTTGGCATTCATGTTTGTCCTATAAATCTTGACTATTTTATTGGGCTTGGACACAGCTGAAAGAAATTCAAGGATATGTTTGCTTTCTGTTAAAAGGGCTGTGATGTCACTTTTTGTGGAGGATGTGGAAATTCTTGACATTTTGCTTGAATGACTGTAGAGCCTAGAAATTTTTATCCAAAGGTATTTTTAATTATATATTTTTTAGGACAAGTGATGTTATAAAAACATTATGTTCTAATTAACAGAATGAACCCAAATCCCATAATTTTTATATTTTTTGTGTTCAGGTTCTAATGTGTATTTATGTGTGAAGAGTAGACAGAGGTATTCATTCTTATTGTAAGGTGGGATGAGTCATTGACTCTGTTCTGATTGGCTGTTAGATATTAGTTGCTGCTCTGACATTCTTCCTTGGGAAAGATGAAGAGGAGAAACAGGACAGCGACTCAGAGTCTGAGGTCAGTTTAATCACACATGCTTCTGAATTTTAATCAGAAATCATTGTTGCTCTTTTATTGTAAAATCTATAACTATTTAAGTTAGAAAGAAGCTCACATGTTACCTTTATCCTTTATTGAGTTCTTTAGTGCTGAGATTTTATTGTTTGGAATCTGTCACTTAAATCAGTAAGATTGGTTAAGTCACTAATAAAACTTAGATTCACTCAGCCTTCTTAGTTCTAAAGTAATACCTGCATCTCACTATATAAATTTAGAATGAGAATTGCCGCTAACACATTTTTGAGGTGAGTGCCGACATCTTAGAAGTTCAGAGTAGGGTAATGGAGAGGAGTGATATCATGGTACCTTTAAAGGGGAAAGTAAGGTATATAATGTTACGAAATTTTCTTTATTAAAAATATTTTGTATTAAAATTTAAAAGGATAACAATTTTTCTTTCCATTTTAGCATTTTGATAATGAGAATACTAGAATATATAATCATATAATTTATTTTGGTATTATCTTACTACATTTTTATTGTAAAAAATTTCAGATAAATAGAAGTTTTCTTGACTGTCTTATCTCCACTTTCCAATTCCTTCCTCACAAAACTTATTTTGTTTCCCCTTGCATTTATCCATGTATGTGTGTATATTGTCTTATAGGTGCAGTAGGTTTCTTTAAATATATGTAAACAATGTATAATTATTCGGCAACTTGCTTCCTTTGCGTCAATGTATATATAGATGTACCAATCCATTTAGATCTTACTCTGTTAGTGCATATAGATCTGTCTTATGCCTTCAACCTTTACATGATATTTCTGAGTATGAATGTATTATAGTTCGAGCATTTTCCTGTTGTTAAATATTTGTTTCCAGTTTCTTTTTCCAAATAAAAACATTTGCATTCTGTCAATATATTATACTTCAGTGAAAATACAAAAGGGAAATACAAAAATAATCAGTGCTGAAGTGAAAAATCTTTGTATGTAGTTGTTTGTGCAAATGAAAAAGTATTTTATTGAATTTTAGAAGTTATGTTTATTTTTGTGGCTGTGTGCAGAGTGTAAGTATGAAGAAGTGGTTGAAAGGATTATTCTTAGTTTCTATGCATATTTTATTTATTTACAGTTTTACAAAGTAGTTTTTCTTTAGGATGAAGGACCAACAGCACGAGACCTGCTGGTGCAGTACGCCACAGGGAAGAAAAGCTCCAAGCACAAGAAGAGGCTGGAGAAGGCTATGAAAGTGCTCAGGGTGAGGCTTGTGCCAGGGAACGAGGGTGTGGATTGTTAGACGGTGGAAAAGGCTTTTAACCAGAGCTTTTAAGAATTTGAAATAAATCACACTTTTGAAAGTCTTATAAATGTGTAATGAATTTTTAAGCACTAATTTTAGATAAATATTTTCAGCTCTAGCAAAATCTGTGACGAATAAATTAATTCATTAAATTTACTTGTCACTTGTTCTGATTGAGATGACCTGTATTAGGGTATCATTGATAGGCCTGTCTTCTCAGAAGAGGTCACACAAAAAAGTACATTGCATATTTTGTGCTGATTATTCTGGAAATCATTAATTTGACCCTTATGTGGTTTTTAATGTTTCTATTTCCAAATTCCTTTAAGTCTTACAGGTGCTAATAGATGATTCTTAAAAGACAGAAACCATCTGTACTTCTAGTTGAAAGAAAGGTTTTGAGAACAAAGATTTTTTTTAAATCGTGGACTTGTTAACAACTTTTAGTACATTAGCACATTTAACCCCAAGGGCCTTATTACTGTAATTTAGAAGGTAAATATTTTTCCTCTCCCTTTCTTTCAGAAACAAAAGAAGAAGAAAAAACCAGAGGTGTTCAACTTTTCAGCTATTCACTTGATTCATGATCCCCAAGGTACTGTAATTATGACTTCCAAAGTTCCTCATTGGTCTGATCTCTGCTGTTTAGTTTCCTACCTGCAGAGCTACCAGGGAATGTCAGATCCCTGGTGCTTAATAGATAATCAGTCAATGCTTACTTGTTCCTATTTGGTTGTAGCCTAGAGAATTATGTTTTGAAGCAGTGATTCTCAGTCCACAGCAATATAAGAAAAATGTGGAAGAGAAAACCTTTAACAAACAATAGTGGTAGGACATTGTGCTTGACAAAATGAAAAACTGATAATTTTTTGTTGGTCCTCTTTTTTATCCAATCTGTGGAAACCAAGTTTGCGAAACCATGTTCTAGACCACTGCTTCTCAAACTGGAATGCAAATTGGAGTTACATAGACAATATATAATCTGTATTGGAGCTTGAGTCCTGTTATCCCCAGAGACTGATGAGTTGGTGTTGGGCGCAGCTGGGTGTTGGAACTTTTAATGCTCTGTGTACTCTCATATACAGTAGTGTTTGCTAGTCCTTCCTCTTCCAGGGGTGTCCAGCCTTCTGGCATCTCTGGGCCACACTGGAAGAAGAAGAATGTCTTGGGCCACACAATAAATACACAAAAACTAATGAAAACTGACAAGCAAAAAAAGAAGGTTTTAAATGAATTTACAATTTTGTGTCGGGCCACCTTCATAGCCGTCCTGGGCCACATGTGGCCCACGGGCTGCGGTTGGACCCCTAAGCCATTGTTTCTCAAACTTGAAGGTACATATGAATCACCTGGGAATCCTATTGAAGTGCAGATTGATTCAGTAGGTCTGGAATGGGGCCCGAGATTCTGTATTTCTAATAAGCTGCCTTGTGGACCAGCTGCTGGTGGTCTGCGGACCACACGTTGAAAAGCAGGAGTTGTAACAGAGCTGTTAAACGGAGCACCTATTAAACAGTTCCTCACCATGCTGATGCTAAAAATCTTAAGCACCCTTAAAACTTTGGGCACTGTGGAAGCCAGGTTGGCCTGTGTGCGAATCTTTCCACCTGTCATATTGCTGTTTTTACCATCCTGACTCAGCACAGTGATTTCAGGTACAGCGGTGTCAGAGTCACTGATCGACGGTAACCACTGCCTGTCTTTACATCTGTAGATACTGTCGCACAGACCACGGACTCACAGCGCACTTCTGATACTCTCTTTTGTAGATTTTGCGGAGAAACTGCTAAAGCAGCTGGAGAGCTCTAAGGAGCGGTTCGAAGTGAAGATGATGCTCATGAACCTCATTTCCAGACTGGTGGGGGTTCACGAGGTTTGAGTTACACTGCGCTTCTCTTGGGGGATAGCAGATAAAGAGTTCTTTTTCTTTTAAGATTTTATTTATTTATTTTTAGAGAAAGGGGAAGGGAGGAAGAGAAAGAGAGGGAGAGAAATATTGATGTGCATGAGAGAAGCATCAGTCGGTTGCCTCTTGCCCCTACCTGCGGACCACCTACAACCCAGGCCTGTGCCCTGACTGGGAACCTACCTGGCGACCTTTCAGTTTGCAGGAGGATACCAGAACCACTGAGCGACACCAGTCAGGGCAGAAATAGCATTATTCTTGGTAAAAAGGCAGTCACTAAGGTAGAGGAGTGGCTTAATTTTATCCACCCACAACATTTAAATCCATACAATTTAGAGAAGAATAAAGTTATTATTTTGTTTCCTTATCAGTAAGTATAGATGTTAAATTGCATATATATTCAGATTATGGGTAGACTATTTTGTGTTCTGTTTTTCTACTTTCTTTATTGAACTTGGTTCCACATACATGTTTTTCTGAGCCAGCGTAACCTACATATTTTTATCGACTATTACTACATTTTTCAGTCGGTTTATTCCTTCACAGCTTTCCTGACTTTCAGACCATTCTAGTGGGAGATTGTCACATTTGCAAAGCTGAATTCTGTGCTCATTTGTTTTACATTAGATTGCAAGAGCTCTTTGGTGGTAAAATGTGTATGTGTGTGTATGTAGCGTATTTCACACATACTTTTGGACTCAGTGCCATTGTGGAAGAGATTGCCAAATTCTTAGGCCATAAAGAAATGACCGTTAAGGTTGTACCCTATTATTTTGCTCTTGTGACTACTGCTAATCTCAAAATCATTGAGTCTCTTGCTTCAAAAACATTTTCTAATGGAAAAAGCATAACAGGCTTGGCTAGTTTATTGAAAATCAAGCAGTATAGACATCAACTTAAAAATGAAAGTACATATGAGTGCAAGTACTCATTCCTTTTCTCTAAGAAAGAAAGAAAAACTATTTTGGTAAATAAATTGCTTTTTCTCCATGGTCAACACACCTAACGCAGGATTACCAAATCAATTCTTGATATATTTGTGTGGTAATTCTATGTTTGGCCTGAATTTCAGTTTGACAAGAAAGCAAAAATGAGTTGTAATTTAAGCATGGTTAGAGTGATGGAAATGTTGCCAGTATTTACAGCTGCCTGCAGTTGAACATCTATCCTTATATTGACAGCAAGTCTTCCCTGTTACTTCTCTGGCTATGGTTTTACTCTGTGGCTAAAATTTAAAAAAAAAATCATTCTCACATGATGAACTTTGAAAAAAAGACCAATCTACCTCCAAAGTTTTTCTTCTTGAGGTTAAAAATTGCAGTTACTTTAATAATTGGACCCATGGTACCTTTAACAGGTAGACTCCAGAGTGGTAGTATTTTTTCTCTAAAGTACAACTCAGAGTAATTCCTCCAGAGTGGTTGGTCTGGTATTTAATAACAGAACCAGAATTTTGGGCAGTTTTCATGATACGATTACAGTTATACCTCAGTACTCATGAGCTTCAGAACTAGTCACATCCTGTACTCATTGCATTTTGTTGAGGAAAAAAAATGTTTCAGCTCTCCGCACTTGCATGGGACTCGTCGCACTTGCTAAAATTTGTATGAGTCACGACACTGCCCTGCAGAGAACATGCTTCATAGTTCGGTTCTTGTCAGTTTCAGCACGTGTCCTAAGTTCTGGAATGAATTAACGACGTGTACCACTGTATACTAGATGCTATCCCAATTTGAATGACTATTTTGTCCCTTGCTTTGGAGACTTAAAATGAATGTTATTCCTTCCTGTAATCTTCTTTATCTTTGAAGACTAAAAAATTACTTCTGCAGCCACATCAATTTTAAAAGTAGAAAATGTTGAATTTTGGTTGCCTTTTCCCCCTGGCTTATTCTGCATATGGAATAAAGCTCTTTTATCTTCCTTGGTATAATTAGGATAGCAGCATAGCCTTCTTTTCCTTGGCTAATGTAGTACTTTGAATTATCCTGGAGCATGAATGCTTATTGAGAAAAAAAAGTGAAAAAATGATTCCCAGTTAATTGAACTTGGTGATATGATTGCTTTAGTTAGATAAATATTAAAGTCTGCATTTTTCCCCCTACAGCTTTTTCTCTTCAACTTCTATCCCTTCGTGCAAAGGTTTCTGCAGCCCCACCAAAGAGGTGAGCCTTCCACTTGCCATCTTCCTTTGGAGCCTTGAGGTTAGAATAACCATCAGATTTTTTGTTCTGGAGTTAGTAAAGACAAAGAGCTAGGGGTGAGGTATATGTTCTGTTTCAGAGATGAGAAGAGGCACCCTGTGTTTTCTTTCCAGAATCTGCCATGTGTTAATTGTTCTGTTCATCAACTTTATAAAACAATTATTGGAGGTAGGAGGGGATGGACCAATAAATTGTTTTTTTCAGAGCAAGTCTTTTTCTTACACAGTAACCCTCCGTTATCTGCAGTTTTGCTTTTCGTGCTTTCAGTTACCCAAGATGCAAAAAGTATTAAATGGAAAATTCCAGAAATAATTCATAAGTTGAAATTGCCCACCATTCTGAGTAGCATCTTGTGTTGTCTTGCTCTGTCCTGCCTGATATGGGAATCATCCCTTTTTCTAGCACATCCACACTGTGTATGCTGCCTGCCTATTAGTCACTTAGTAGCTGTCAGTTATCAGATTGACTGTCAGGGTATCACAGTGACTGTGTTCCAGTAACCCTTATTTTAGTTAGTAATGGCCCAAACTACAAAGGGAGTGACTCTGAGAAGTGCTATAAAGTGCTTCCTTTAAGTGCAGGTACTTCCTTTCAGTGAAAAAGTGAGTACAGTGCAGTAAGATACTTTGAGAGAGAAGAACCTACATTCACATAACTTTATTACAGTATATTGTTATAATTGCCCTTATTATTAGTTATTGTTTAACTTTTACTTCCTGATTTTATAAGTTAAACTTTATCGTAGGTGTGTATACAGTTGACTCTTGAACAATATGGGGATGAGAGCTGCCAACCCTCCACGTAGTTGAAAATTCCTGTATAACTTTGACTTCACAAAAACATAACTACTACTGACCTGTTGACCAGAAGCCTTACCAATAACATAAACACAGTCGATTAACACATTTTATATGTTATATGTGTTACATACTGTATTCTTACATAAAGTAAGCTAGAGAAAAGACAGTGTTAATAAGAAAAGTATAAGGGCCCTGAGTGGTATGACTCAGTGGGTTGGGCATTGTCCAGCAAAATGAAAGGTTTTCCAATTCCCAGTTAAAGGAACAGGCTTGGGTTGTGGGCTAGGACCCTGATTGGAGACGTGCAAGAGGCAGCCTATTCATGTTTCTCTTGCACATCGATGTTTTTCTCCCTCTCTTTCTCCCTCCCTTATCCTCTCTGTAAAAATAAATTTTTTAAAAAAGAAAAGTATAGGGAAGGTGGAGGAGGTACCTCTCCCTTAGTCCTCCACCTGTGCGGAATGGGGCTTTGGCTGAGGTCCCTTCCAGAGTGGAGAGATTCTTCTCTTTTTATTCATGTTATCTCCAATCTCCCTCCACCTGGGATGTGAGAAAATCCACAATATCTACCAAACATCGAATGTCCCTGAGACTACCAACCTAAATCCCATGGCAGTGGAACATAGCCAGGTGATACTTGATGTCTCAGATGGAAATGTTAAAAAAGGAGGAAGGAGGAAAGGAAAGGGTAGGAAAGACAGAAAAGCCACATATGCATTTTCTCCCAGGTCCTGAAGAAAGCAGGTTTAAAGACATCAAATAGAAATGTTGTATTTGTTTTACTTTACTCTTGCCTTTATTCTTTTTGACTTATGAATAAGATCATTACATTGAAAAGGAGGAAAAAAAGAAGTTCTAATCCCAGCAAAGAATCCAAGAACAACTAAAAAAGAAAAGAATAAAAAAAATCATTAGGAAGAGAAAATATATTTACTGTGTTTATTGAAAAAAGTCCATGTATAAGTGTACCCATAAGGCTCAAACCCGTGTCGTTTGAAGGGATAGCTGTATATAGGGAAGAACATAGTGCCTGCAGTGTCGGGCACTCTGCGGTTCAACATCCACCAGGGGCTCTTGGAATGTGTCTCCTGCAGGTGCGAGGGTACTGCCGTAATACCATAAATAATCATGTGGGAAATTCTAAAAAAGAAGTTTGACCTTTTGCTATAATTTTGTAATAGATACTAGGATTTTATCTTACTGTTCACATTACCCTCGTGTATTTTCAGTTAAAAACAACATGAAAGCAGGAAAGAAGAGAGGTTTGCTTTTGTCTTTGAACTTAAACCTAGGTAGGAAGGAACTGAACATTTCTTGAATATCTAACATGAGCCAAGCACTGTGCCAAGTGCTTTACATACATAATTTTGTCTAATCTCCTCTTCAGTCTTGTGGAGTATAGGGTAAAAGAAAAGGCCAAGGTCACTCAGCAAATAGATGGCAAATGAGGATTTACCTCACTTACTTTTGCCAAAGGCTGTGTTCTTTATATATATTGCCCCTTTGTAGGGACAGTGTGTGCATATATATGTCTGTTTATGTTTATTCACTTAGTGATTTCTAGGCTGGGTACTGCATGAGACACTAAGAATTTCTTAGTGAACATCCTCACTTTCATATAGCTTACATTCTAGAGGGAGATCCTGAGAGTGCTGTGTGTATGTCCAGGTGAAGATAAGTGTTTGAGGAAAGAGGAAGCAAAATACAGACAATGCTGGGGCAAGTCCTATTTTAGATGATGTTGTCAGGAAAGACTCAGTAGGGCAGCCAATCAAGTAGGGGTCTGAGGGAAGCCAGGGAGCCACATAGATACCGGGGTTGGGCGTCCGTGTGGGGTAAGCAGCAGTAGCATTGAGGCCAGACTGTCCTCACCGTGTTTGCTGTAGTCAGGAGGACAGAATAATACACTGACTATAACCTTTCTGACCTCTTACATTTTTAGAAGTAACAAAGATCCTTCTGTTTGCTGCGCAAGCATCTCATCACTTAGTACCCCCAGAGGTGAGAACTTGAAACCTTACTTCTGTCTGGACCTAGAGTTTGGTGCGTAGCAGTGTTACTATTGAGCATATCATGGTGGCTTTTCCCACAGGTATAACTGTCTCCCCCCACCCCCACTTAATTTTAAGTGAGTAGAGGAGACATTAACTCGAGATATACACAGCTTTGTTATAGAAACTGAAAAAAAATTGCTGTACAAGGTAAACTTTGTTTCGGACAAGTTATTGACAATTCTGATGTTAATTTCCAAATTTTATGGTGGGAAGTCAAAAGTATCAGTAAATTATTAGCGATTATTTTTCAAAGCTGATAATTCCTTCTTTTGATTAAAACAGTATTTGGATTGCATTGCCCATGGTCAAAGCAATTTCTTTAATCTATATTGAAAATTAACATTAAAGGAGAGCAAAATTTAATCTTAAGTTAGCCAAGAAAATTAAAAACCAAAGTGGAGTATTTTTATCAGTTTTTCTCAGTCTTAATTCTTTCCAGCTCTTAAAGGGAAGGTGGAATGCTATTTTCCTTCCATGAAAAATTTGTTCTTCATCCTCAAGTGTTTGAGTGGGTACAGATATTTTACCAGCACTCTTCTTTTATTCCCAATTCAGATCATTCAGTCGCTGCTGATGACTGTGGCCAACAATTTTGTCACGGACAAGAACTCGGGGGAAGTCATGACAGTAGGGTATGTAGAACGTGGCTAGCGGCGCTGGGTATGTTTTTCATGTACCAGGTTTGCTTTAATATGTCCAAGATTTCAGCTGGCAATGTGGCCTCTAGGAAAGCAGTTTAAAGTACACTTCAGCCCTGGCTGGTGTGGCTCAGTGGATCTAGCACCAGCCTGCGAACCAAAGGGTCACTGTTTCGAGTCCCAATCAGGGCACATGCCTGGGTTGCGGGCCAGGTCCCCAGAAGGGGTCTTGTGAGAGGCAATCACACACTGATGTTTCTCTTCCTCTTTTTCTTCCCTCTTCCCCTTTCTAAAAATAAATAAATAAAATCTTTAAAAATATATATACTTCAATCTCCTCAGGAAGCTTGCCACCGTTATTGGTCAAAATTTTGAGGAGGGTGCCCTGACTGGCATGACTCACTTGGTTGAGCGTCATCCAACAGACCGAGAGGTCACTGGTTTGATTCCCATTCAGGGCACACACCGGAGTTGCAGGCCAGAGCTGGTTGCGATGGGTGGGAGAGGCAGCTGATCAATGTGTCTCTCACACATCAGTATTGCTCTCTCTCCATCCCTTCCCCTCTAAAAATGAACAAAATTTTTTTTTTAACTTTGAGGAGGAAGAGAAATTTTGTCTTTTTAATCAGCATTTTGTTTTTTTATTAGCTTTACTTTTTCAAATGAGTGATTATTTGGCAGTCTGTTTTTCTCCTACCTCTACCCTGAATTCATATCTTCCCTTGGGACCAATGATTTGTTATTGAATCCCTGTTTATGATTTTTATTTATTTCTTTTCTTCGTCTTTGAAAAAAATTATTCTTGTTTACTCTATTACAGTTGGCCCAGCTGCCAGTGGGGAGCAGGGTAGAGGGGAATAGTGGAAAGCAGGGGAAGAAATTAGTCAAAAAATATGTATAATCATTCTTTAATCCCTGGACAGTTCAATAGCCCTTTTGATGTCATTCAAAAAATCTTAATGGTTGTGAGCACTGTTGTAATAGTTTTTGAATCTGTCCTGGTAACTAAGCAGTATGTTAGGAGCTGCTTTTTTATGGAATTCGTGTTGGGGTAACAGCCCTAAAGACATTTAGCTTTTATTTGACCTAGTCCCTTTTCCCCTTAGAGTGGGTGAATAAATGCTGCCATTATAAGTACTTTACAAAGAAGGTACTGTTTCTTATTTCACAAATAGGGGAAATGGCAGTAATCTCTCTGGAACAAAAGCCCTCTGAGACTGCCCGCCCTCACGGTCTCCACCGTGCTGAAGCCTTAGAGACCTACGCTTCAACTTCTGGACCTTTTCCATCTTTTTTAGGAAACCTGCAGTTGGACCATATGAAATTGCTGTTTGAGTTTTTAACACATTTTTTCTTTTCTAGAATCAATGCCATAAAAGAGATAACAGCTCGCTGTCCTCTAGCTATGACTGAAGAGCTTCTCCAAGACCTGGCACAGTATAAAACCCACAAAGATAAGAGTAAGTAGCACGTTAAGTCTCTGTAGACCAAAGAGTATAGAGTGATTCACTTTTTATCTCAATAGCCTCTTTGCTCTGGAGTTTCTAAATTAAAGGTCTTATTTTACAGATGTAATGATGTCTGCTAGAACTTTGATTCAGCTCTTCCGAACACTGAATCCTCAGATGTTACAGAAGAAATTCCGGGTAGGTGAAGCATGCAGATGTTGATCTAATGGTTACAGTCTCAGAAGGTAAAGAGTAATACCCTACAATTTGAGTTTTAGTGTTTGTGATGCTTATGAGTATTGGCGATATGCATAATTTTATTCTTTAAGCTCAGAATATAGTTAATTGAATACCATTGCCTTAAATATTCTGTAGTTGACATGTACTCTTTGATGATGAATGAGTCTTATAGACCAATAAGGCTATTTTATCTTGAAAGCTTGTGACATCACTAACAGATTGGAATCTCAAAGGTCAGTCAGTAGCTGATGCCAGTATTGAATGGTCTGTCTCTATCCAGACCTCTTGGGAATTGGGAAGGAAGAGAGATGGTGATCTCAAGACTTAAGAAGTGGAAGAGCTATTCTCTAATAACTTCCAGTTTTCTGAGCTGGCTCAGAAGAAAGCAGGAAAATGTAAACAGAGTTCTGGCTTGGGGGATTTACTTGGACCCAAGGCATGAGTGGACTGTTTGTTGTCATTAGATTACTTCATTTTTTGTATGATTTTCTCTTCTAAATTCATAATCCTAGAGAATCCTTTTCATGAGTGATGTGTTATAATCTCATGACCATATTAAAAATGATTCCTTTCCTTCAGGGTAAGCCTACAGAGGCCTCTGTAGAAGCAAGAATACAAGAATATGGAGAATTAGATGCTAAAGATTACATCCCAGGAGCAGAAGTTCTGGAAGTTGAAAAAGAAGAGGAGAATGCTGAAAACAATGAAGGTTCCTGTTTATTTCACTATCGTTCGGGATATCGTCTTGCTAGTATCTGTATTGACTTTGAAATCTTTGTGTTTGAACCTTCATTCAGCAGGTATCTATTGAGCAGTGAATACATGCCAGGCACTGTTACAAGCACTGGGGATAAAATGGGCATGGGTCCTGCTGTTAGGGAACTTACACTCTAGTGTGGGAGAGGTCTCTTCAGGTCCTTCAGGGTGGCTGCCCCTTATGAAGGGTATGCTGGTCTGTTGGGAAATAATAACGATTTTTTGTTTATTGCCCGGAAAAAAGTGGTGAGGATTAGTCCTTAGCAATCCTCCAAGGTTTTCTCGTTGACAGAAAATGCTTGTTGAATTTGTCGAATGCTTGAGGAACACCATTCTGCTTTCCAGGGTTAGCCTTTATTACATTGGTTGCTAAAGGCTTGTTTTCTTCCTGTTCATTCATTCATGATTTCATCAAAGCTTTCTTAGGCATTAGCTGTGGGCTGGCCACTGTCAGCACGAAGAAGAAGGATATGCTTCCTGCCCTAAGGGCCTTTCATAAACAGCTGAGAATCAAGTGTTAATACAATTTATTATTGGAGTGGGGCAGAAGGACAGGAGAGAGGTCAGGTCCATCTCAAAGGTTCAGAAAAGACCCCAGGGAGATAGTGACTCGTGAGCTGCATTTTGAATTGTAAGTGAGGAGTGGTAGAACAGTGGAGACTTTCCAGGCCAACTGGGAACAAAGCCGTGAATGGTTTAGGAAACTATTAACAGTACAGAATGCAAGGTAGAACATAGCCAAATAGCCAGCTAGAGACTGAGCTGGAGCCTTATCAGGAGTGGTTGTCTGTATCGCACCAGAGGGCTGGGACACTATATTATGGAACACGGGGAACCACTGATATTGGAAGCGTCTGTGGTGGCTCCATTAATAACTCTAATACCCTTCATTGTGGTGTCTGCAAGACATCCAAAATCTCACACCTCCATTTCTGAATGACTCCTTCTAACTAGTTTCTGAAAACATCTGTTAATATGCTCAGAGGAGATGGATATTTGCTGTGTAGCCAAAATAACTGTACAAGTGCAGTTTTGATGTTCATGGTTTGGTGGAAAGAACTTGGCCTTTATAGAGTCACATGATTTCCATGATTTCAGTGTAGGCTGCATTTTGTAACTGTCTTGGGGCAGGTTACTTAACTTGAGAGTCTGTTCCTCTTCTATGTGGAGGAGGTTTTGGCTCAGGGTAGATACTTGGTCAGTTCTTATTTCCTATTCCTTAAATTAACTAAATTGATGTGGCATATTTAACAGTCAATATTGCTTAGTTCTTGGTTTGTAGAGCCAAATAAGATTATGAAGGTTAAGGTTTCACTGATCTATCCCCATTTGCCTTGAGTACTCGTGTGGTAGACTAGCGGTCTGCTCTTTTCCCACAGACGGGTGGGAGAGTGCCAGTCTCAGTGTGGAGTCAGATGACGACGGGGAGTGGGTTGACGTGCGCCACTCTTCCGACGAAGAGCAGCAAGAAATCGTAAGTTTCAGAATTCCCTTCTGTGAGTGCGTCACTCAGATGTTCACGAAGACTTAATCTGTGCGGGGCAAGACTTAATCTGTGCGGGGCAAGACTTAATCTGTGCGGGGCCTCGTTGGGGGCCTAAGCTCCCTCTGGAGCCAGTAGCCGAGCAGATTGTTCTGTGCTCTCCAGTCCAGGAAGCTGAACAGCATGCCCTCGGAGGATCGGAAGGCCAAAGCTGCAGCCGTCAGCACCAGCAGGGTTTTAACACAGGAAGACTTCCAAAAAATCCGCCTGGCCCAAATGAGGAAAGAACTGGACGCTGCCCCTGGGAAAGCCCAAAAGAGGAAATATATCGAAATAGACAGTGATGAAGACCCCAGGTACAACAGCACATACCCCAGCTCTTTAGTCAGCTCACCTGGTAGTGAAAGTGTCAGAGAGGAATTCTACCCTTGGGTCACGTTACATTTTTCCCTTCATTCCAGGGGCGAGTTACTTTCTCTTCGGGACATTGAACACCTTCATAAAAAGCCAAAGTCTGACAAGGAGACAAGACTAGCAACTGCAATGGTGAGTGAGGCATATTGTTCCCTAGTCCTTTAAACAAAAAAAAGAGAGAGAAAAGAAAAAGAAACATGACCCAGAACTAGTATAGGCATGGAATGGTAGGCGGTATTTTACTTGAGTGTTCTGAATACAAGTGTACCGAACATAGAATGAAATGCGTAGGGATGAGGCGTTCGGGTAGACGAGTGGAGCAACTGGCTAGCCACCATCCAAACCACGTTGCGGAGCACGGAAAGCACTGTGACAAGTATGGTAGTGGGGAGGCTCAGTGCATTTGTGAAAGCTGTTAGAAAAGCAGGGGAATGTTTACGGTTGTTAATGAAAAGCTAGACAGTTGAATTCTGCCTCTGGCAATTGCACCCTGCCTACATTTCCATCTTCATTTTTTGTGCCTTTGCTTTTTTTAAGGCATCAATTTGTACTGGCTCCACATAACCCTCTGCATTCCATTTGTACTGATACCTGTTTAGTGAAGTTTAAAAACCCGTGTTCTTTCCCTGACTGATGTCACTTAGTAGGTTGGGCATCATCCCACAAACCGAAAGGTCACCGGTTTGATTCCCAGCCAGGGCACATGCCTGGGTTGTGGGCCAGGTCCCATGCAGGGAGCCAGTCGATGTTTCTCTCCCTCTCTTTTCTCACTCCCTTCCTCTCTCTCTAAAAAATAATAAAATCTTAATAAAAATAAACCCATGTTCTTACTCTCCCGTACCTTTGCACATACCATTATTCCTACTTTCTGAAATGCTCTACTGCTTCCTCTCCTTTCTCCTCACCATGAATACCTTCAGCCTGCAAAAACAGCTCACAGGTTGTCCTTTCTAGGAAGTTCCTCAGACCTCACCAGGCTGATAGGACCTTTTCTTCCATTGAGCTGCCTATGCCTCATTCCACTGCATCATGGTCCCCTGGGCTGAGTGAGCCCCTGGAGAACAGGGACTGGTTCCACTCACCTTTGTGTCCTTGGCATCCAGTAGAGCGGCCGGCACAGAGGAGATGTGAATGTTGATTAGATAGCTCCTGAAGTGTTTTCTTATGTGTGTGTGCTGGTAGGCCGGGAAGACAGACCGAAAAGAGTTTGTGAGGAAGAAAACCAAAATGAATCCATTTTCCAGTTCTACAAATAAAGAGAAGAAAAAACAGAAAAACTTTATGATGATGCGGTATAGCCATAATGTCCGCTCAAAAAATAAGCGTTCCTTCCGAGAAAAGCAGGTAAGTTCAACTTCAAGCTTCCTGGCTAGAGTAGAGTGTAAAGGTATTCTAAGATACCTTTACACTTGGGGTGGACTTGTGCATCCCAAAGACCTTGCATTATGTGTCTTAGGGTTAATGGGGAGTGTTTTTGGAGAGGTGGAAGATAGGGCGTGTAAATTCTAGACCTGACTTGGTTGAGATTCATCTGTGTGACCAAAGTGCAGTCTGTTTTTTTCTCTGTAAGTAAAGGGATAGAGATTTCTTTGCTAAAATTCTGACATTTATGTGAAATATCAAAATTAACTGCATAAGATTTTGAGTGCTTATTATAAGTCTGATACATTTTTTAAAAACAGTAATTACATGTGGTAATATCTCAGAAACAGTTTTAGTAAAGCAGTGCAAACTGAATTGTTCTGTTGTTGGTACATGTCCTTTTGTAAAGCCATTATGTTTACAAGTCTTTGGGATTTCATTTCATCCATTTTTCATCTTTGATGGTTAATCTTGTGCTGGGCTGGCTTATTTCAGTAATTCACTAGATAAAACAAATTTGTATTTTAATGTCTTTTGCTATTGGGAGTGTTTTCTAACTGTATTCTGAAGAATCTCCAGGGAATCTGGTCATAGGTAAACTGCTCCCACATTCTGAACCAGTCTTCCAAAATGCTAGTCCAGGACAAGCCTTCCAGGCCTGAATGGAATGGCCAGCTCTCCAGGGCAGTGCTCTGTCTGTGTGGGAACCAAGTCGGTGTTAACTGAATTAAGGCACCACTTTGAAGTCTACTGTCTGTTTAGTATTTCTAGTTCTAAACTGTGTTTAACAACATTATGTAAATAGTAAAGTGACAACACTTTGCATACAAGTTGTTGAAATTGAGGTAAAATGAAAGGTGCCATTAGATTTAAAATTTACCAATTCAATTTAAAATCATAGTTGAGTTTATTAACTCCATGAATTTATCCTGCATCAGCCTTTTGTAAGAGTTTATGGTTGAGGGAATAGTAATAGTTGATAGGCCTTGCTTCATTATGAGGTCTTTGTGACCTTGTTACACTTTAGCCAAGGCTATTCCTGCATTCCCTACCCACTCTGTTTTTAGCATGCCCCTTTTGGCATGATTGAGAAGCCTGGCTTTGTTCCTTGTCAGCATGTTAATGTAATCAGTGCATATCAATATGTGCTGATACTGCAGCTTTTTTCTTCCTTTTTTATTAAACTTATTGGGTGACACTGGTTAGCAAAATTATACAGATTTCAGGTGCATAATTCTACAACATATTATCTATACACTGTATTGTGTGTTCACCACCCCGAGTCAGGTCTCCTTCCATCACCATTTAGTCCCCCATACCCCCTTCCAACTCTTCCCAGCCCCCTTCCACCAACAGTCACTGCACACTGCTGTCCACATTCATGAGTTTTTTTCTCTCTCTCGTTTTTTTCTATTTTGCTCAATTCTGTCCATCCACACCCAGCCAGGTACTGTGATTAACAGATGAGAAAATAAGACCCACAAAAATGAGCCTGAGAAACTACCTCCTTAACTATGCAAATTAGGTTAAAATGAACTTGTTAAATTTTTTTACCTCAAGTGTTCTAGTTATTCTGCCTATATAGAAATACCAAGACCCAGATATGAGCCAAAGACAAGGAGTCAATAAATTAAAATCATAAAATTTTAAAACTTTGAACATTTACATGACAGCTTCCAACCCCCTCCCCCCGCCCTCCAAAAATGAATACCTTCCTTTTGTTACAGTTCAAAAGCTAGCTCTGGCTGGTGTGACTCAGTGGACTGAGTGCCAGCCTGCTAACTGAAAGGTCGCTGGTTTGATTCCCAATCAGGGCACATGCCTGGGTTGCGGGCCAGGTCCCTACTTGGGGACATGTGAAAGGCAGCGATTGATGAGTCCTCTCACACATTGATGTTTCTCTCCCTCTCCCTTCCCTGCTCTCTAAAATGAATAAAATCTTTTTAAAAATTCAAAAGCTAGAGATCTTTAAAAGTGTCTAGGAATCAAAGCGTGGTTCTCAGGAATTAATGGAATACTTAAGATGTATACACTGACCTTGGCTATCTCTTTCTAACTTTGGATTTATTCTTAATAATGTTTTACTTTATAGTCTGTTTATTTTCTTCTGGGAAATGTAAAACTTTATAAGGGCTTTCATAGGTTGACTTTGAATATTGGTCCTGCAGTCTTCTTCTTCTTCTTCTTTTTTTTTTTTTTTTTTTTTCAGATCTTAAGGTTTTCATTTTCAAGTTTAAGAACCCAGCTTTTGTGGTTATAATTACTACTTTCATTTCGTCTTTCTTATATCTGTCAGCTGATGGTTGTTGCTCACATCTGTCAGCTGATGGTTGTTGGTGCCAAGCCGATACCTTCAGGAATCTCCAATTTTGGGTGCAGTGAAGAAGGAAACTTTAGTCAGTACAAAACAGCTCAATTGTGATGCAGCCCTGCGGCTGGGTGTCCCTAGGGCCAGGCCCTTCTCCAGCTCTACAGCTCTGCTGTGCTCCTGAATGGTGTGCTCTGCTTCATGCTGGTCTGCTTTGTGCTGTGCCAGTCTGTTCTGGTGAGATATCTTTCGTGTTTCAGTTTAGCCAGAGAGACTTAGTCTTCAGTGGAAAGGGAAAGGTCCCTCCCAGAGCCAGAGGGGAGCTAGCTTATGTGGACAGAAGTCCCTCCTCCCCCACTTTGTCCCCAGTTGGTCTGGCCTTATGCAAATGAGGTCTCCAAGTTCTCAAAGTTTGATTGGTTCAATAGGCACTGTCTTTGGCTAGAATAGAGCTGCTCTGGTTGGTTGGAGCTGCACAGTTCCAGGTGGATGGGGAAAGCCTCATTCCTGTTGGTTGAAATAGGGTTCCAGGAACTCCTTCACAAAGACTGGCTCAGATGGCAGAAACATGGGGCAGGCGGACAATTTTCAGCAGAGGCAGGTGGTTCACTGCACGCCTCTTCCTGAAGTGCAGTTTTTGTGAGAGGCCCCTGTGTAGAAACTGCTGCTAGGCTCTGCTTCTCTTGTTGTTGTTGTTTAATTCAAGCTTAGCCATACGGAGCCCTTCTTAGTAGGTATCTTCTTTCTCAGGAATCATATATCCAACACAGAATAATTAAACAACTTACAAATTAGCCCATAGTAACTAGAATAAATATTTTTGTCTTAAAAGACAATTGTCAGTGTTTTGATTCTGAGTTAATTTTTTCATATTTGAGCCATTATACAGATTAAGTGCTAGTAATTAATTACTTAAAATTTTCTTAGTTTATTTACTGCATTAAACAAACCCATTTGAAAATCCGCAAATAAGGGAGCATTTTTCTGTGGTCCAAATTCTGTATTATAATGTTTGTATGTGGTCTGTATGTGCCATATTCAGTAGAATATATATGATCTTGGAAAAGGGGATTATGAAAAAAATCTCTTTTCCTGTTGGCTTTCATTTAGACAGTCTGTTCCACCCATAACTCTAGAATATTAAGAGCTGTATAGACCAGAGGTTTGTCTCTGTGTGTCATCCCTGGAGACAAGTAATGCTCCATCTCTGTATTCTGTAGTTGCTTCTGTTTGGGCTTTTGTCGCATGAGGTGGGGACAGCATTCAAGAGCTTTGCCAATTTCCTTGCAGTAAGGAGGCTCTTGTCTGGTTACAGATCTGACCTTTTGTGGAATATTTCACTATTTGTAGTTTTTGAGGATGATTTGTTGATTTAGTGATTCAATTTTGGTACACTTTCATGTAACCAAATTAGTATAATTAGGTACTCAAGAGTTACCATGTTTAGACGTTTCTTCTTTGTCTTCCAGTTGGCACTACGAGACGCACTTTTGAAAAAGAGAAAAAGAATGAAGTAACCTGGACAAGCAAGGTTCCATTCCAAGAAAAATGTTAAATTTGTTTCAGTACTGGGAGAATTAATAAATGAAGAATGTTTACATTAAAAAGTCCAGAAACACTATATTGTGAAGACAAAAGTAAATTTAGCAGTGATTTGGTATTTTATTTTGAGATGGATAATGGTGGGAATGTTTGAAATATAAATAGTAGTAATGTTGTAAAACATTTTCATAATCCCTCATTCAAGGCATTCACAGCCCATTCAGAGGATGTCGGGGGTAGGTGTATATTTGTATTCTCAGTACAGTGTAAATAGTTCTGTCGTAGAAGTAGTCCATATTTCTGTGAGGTCCTGAAGGCCTTATAGATGAACTGTGCAGGGGACTGGAGTTACATATTCTCTTCAAACAAAACAGGACAATGTTACAAGAGTAAGAGGTTCTTACTTGTAAATAGGCTTACCTGCCAAAAACAGGTTCATGCTGTACAGATTTTGAGTAGACAGTTTAGCTCTTTTAGTCCATCCAAAAGATTTAATTCTGTGTGTGTGTGTGTGTGTGTGTGTGTGTGTGTGTGAATGCTAGGTAAAAACCTCACTTTTTTCATTGCCTTAAGTATAAATAGTAATCTTGGAGTGTCTTTATCATTTGGATCACTCAGTCTGCCATAGAGGGAAGAGAAATCAAATTGGTTTCCTTCTTTTTTTTTACCATATGAGATTTGTGTCCATAAAAAGGCTTTTGGTATCAAATAGATACTCTTGTGTGTTGAGTGGCCGTGTTCCCCTCTCCTGGGTATGCTTGAGTGGACTTGTGGGGCATGAAAGCATGGTCAGTCTGTTTGCAAGTTGTTGCATTTGGAAATTTTGGTGACTTTTACCTCGGATTTCTTAGATAATATGGTGGTAGATGAGAAAATTACTCTTTGTTACTTTAAATAAGTAAAAAGCAATTTTCTGCCCACTGTGAATTAGAAAGCAGCTTCTAAAACTACTTTTCTTGTTCCCTTTCCAGTGTTGTCTGTCCACTTTCTGAGTTCAGCTTTAGCTTTGTCTGAGTGAAACTGTGTGGCTGGGGCTTAGTTGTGCAGACCTTGAGGTTTAATGATTGAACTGCGCTGGCCCAGTGCAGAGCTCTCAGAGTCAAACCCCAGCAACTCCGGTGTTTCACAGAATGTGTCTGACGCAAATTTGAATGCTCCAGACTGGGAACTTCCCTTTGTTCTGTTTGCATTTTTGAACTGAAAATCTCATGTGTCTACCTCGAGAGAGAGGTAAATAAAATCAAAATGGCATAGCAGTGAGGTCCACAGCTTTGCTGCATGAATTGTGATGGTGCCTGAAGTTTCATCCTTTGCCAGACTTTCCCACCATACTTGGATGCCAAGAGACCGAAGTCCAGTCTGTGTTCTGACTTCTGTTTTACTGTGGCCTCACCCTGCTACTCACTGAACTTCATGTGCAAGACAGAAAACTGTCTAGCTTACAAAGGTGCAGTGTGTTTTATCTCTTTAATCCCATGGTATCTTATCTCTATATTGTTCCTTTTACTATTTTATAAATCTCTTGGGAATATTTTCTGTTTACTATAAATTTGAAGACCACATTCTCACAAGACTGGATGCTGCCAGCAAAGGCAGAGTGACCTTTCAGGGTGACTTTTACCTTGAAGAAGTCACCAGTGTCTCGGCTTTAGCTTTTCAGTCTCAAATTTTTGTCAGCACTGAGAACAGATCCCTTTCTGAGATGAACTCTCATTGTCCAAGTTCATAATATGTATAAATCTATGTATAAATCTAGAGTGCTATGTATAAATCTAGAGTGCTGATATTATATATGTGATCTTAGCACGTTCCATTGGAAAATAAGCACAAAAGTCAGAGTCTGATCCCTGCGGTATCCCCAGTGCTTTGAAACCTGACCTACCTCGTTGATTGTTCTTGAGAGTTTTGAGAACTGATATTTATAAGAACTTTCCATGGTATTGGCCTCAAAGTAAGCATTAAATTTCTCATCAAAAGTTAGATGTCAGTTTTTTATTTTATCTTTTGCTTAATTTACTTGACATGACAATTGCAGTTGCTACAAATATTTGTTTTACCCCTCATCCATTTTGGGGAACTGATTTGAAAAACAAGAATGTGTATCAAATGCTTACTAAATGCCAGGGGTGTCAAACTCATTTTCACCGGAGGCCACATAAGCTTCATGGTTGCCTTCAAAGGGCTGAATGTAATTTTAGGACTGTATCAATGTAACTACTCCTTAACAGTTAAGCAAGAGCTTGGTGCCGCTGCCGGGTAGAAACAAGGTGCCAGGCTGGTTAAAACAAGGTGGAGCGCCGGATTCGGCCCATGGGCCTTGTGTTTGCCACCTGTGCTATAGGCAGGGCACCCTGCTAGATGCTGTGTGGGTTGCAACCACAATGTTTGTGCCATTTAGAAACTTCGAATCCAATGAAGGGAATAGACTTACTAAATAACTATATAATACAAGGCCACTTACAGAGACATCAGAGAAGGCGCAGCTTAGGGGTGGGGCATCCTGAAGAAGGGTCAGTTCAGTTGGCAGGAGTGTGAAATACCTGTGTGCTAACAAACTGATGCTTAAGGTGGACAGGGCAGCCTAGGAAATATGTTCCTGAATCATAAAAGAAAAAGTTAATGGTTTAAAAATTGGTCTTTTTTTTTTTTTTACTTTTTTTTATTGATTATGCTGTTACAATTGTCCCCTTTTCCCCCTTCACTCCCCTCCACCCTGCCCACCCCCTCCCACCCACATTCCCCTCCTTTAGTTCATGTCCATGTGTCATAAGTT